>PVKA01020789.1:0-39935 GCA_004027165.1 Ctenomys sociabilis
AGAAGAAGAAGAAGAAGAAGAAGAAGAAGAAGAAGAAGAAGAAGAAGAAGAAGAAGAAGAAGAAGAAGAAGAAGAAGAAGAAGAAGAAGAAGAAGAAGAAGAAGAAGAAGAAGAAGAAGAAGAAGAAGAAGAAGAAGAAGAAGAAGAAGAAGAAGAAGAAGAAGAAAAGAAAGAAACTAAAAGTCTTAACTTTGAGCTTTAAAAATACTCTTTATTCGAAAAACTATTGCAAAACAAGTCTTCATTTTGTCCATACCAATTATAGGAGAAAAAAACTCATCTTTGCCATTCTTCTATAACTGGCTTAGCAAAAAGGATGCAGGAGAGAAAAGGCTACAGAAAAGTGAGGAGCTGAGTTGACTTTGTTCTGGGTGTTTTATATTGAGGATCTTACATGTCTCTCGTGTCTACTGTTACAGCATTCTAGTTCTTGCAATGATTTTCTCTGTCATGAGTTCCAAAGTGGACCAATTAATGACTGATTCTTTCTTATACTGTGGCATAAAAAGGAACCTTAGCATTATTTTCCTGCTGTATCTAGTGGAGGAAAGATTTCCTTGTGTAAAGCTAACAACAGATGCACATTACCCAGTGGGCTCTGGGCTGCAGTTCCTTAGAATCCAGGTCACAGGTCACAGGTGAGGTAGAGGAACTGGATTTGTGCCTGTTTCATTCTGCAATGCTTCCAGGGGCTCCAGCCCTTTGTCCCTTTAACTCTCATAACCTCTAGGCCCAGCAGGTGTTCTACTCCATTGGACAGAGCTCCACTCTGTCGTTAATCCTAAAACAGAATAGATTCCATATTGTGACTATCAAAAACCATATGCAAAAGGACTACATATCTCAAACATCCAAATTAGCAACTATTTTCACCTTGAATGTTATTTTAATACACAGGATCACTATGTGATCATGGGATCATAGGATCACACATAAATGTTACTACAAAAGACCTATGGGTAAAAGGGTCTTCCTTGAGTACAGTTTCCATTAAGCAGCTGTACACTGCTGTTTTGATATTCAGCAACTCTTAACTTAGGGGAGATCCAGGAAATGGATTTGTCCTGTCTGTTGTTTTAAGACTGACCACCACTGCATTCTTAACCTTAACCAGAGTCTCTTGGGGATCACGAGGAAGCTCCCCCTTATTTCATCCTTTAAAATTTATTTAATTAGAATTTTTAATTATTTGTTTACTTACTTATTTGGTACAAGGTCTAGCTACACAGCTCAGATTTATAGTGATCCTCCAGTCTCAGACTCTCCAGCACTAGGATTACCACCATGCCTAGTTTTGGGCTGGCACGGCTCTCCTGGGGTTCCAGGGTGCCACAGCATACAGTTCCAGGGATCCAATCCAGGTCGTTGAGCTTGCCAGGCAAGCACTTAGACCAGCAAGCTATCTCTTTAGGTAACACATTGTTCTAGGCACTTGGGATAATGCCATCAATAATTAGATAATAAGTTCCTGGCTTTGTAGAATTCACCCACTCATACAGAAAGTTATAAAGGAAATAGGAAAATAAATAGCCAAGACAGTTTCAAATAGTCATAAGTGTTGGAAACATTATACATATATGAAGTAGCTGGAGTAACTAAAGAAAGTTAATTTCAGTAAGCCTGATATGTGATGCTAATATTTCAGAAGGAATGAGCAAAGCAAAGAACTCAAGAATGAAATTTCCAGGCAGAAAAAATTATGGATGCCAAGGCATCCATAATTTGGAGACAAGAACAAGCTTGTTTAAAACACAAAGAAACAAACAAAAAAACACCTACAAAAGAGATCAAAAGGGCCTTGTAAACCTTAATAAGGTGTATGAATTTTATCTGAAGGGTGACTGTAAACAACTGATGAGTTTTAAGGCAAAGACATTTAATATAATTTACAGCTGAAAAAGTCACTGTGGTCACTCTACGCAAAAGTGGCCCGCGGTGGCCAGAGCTGGGGCAAATGGAAAAGCTGGTGATAGTTCAGCGGGTCTCAGGGGCAGCGTGGCACGGGCTGCGGTAGTCAAGATGGAAAGTGAAGGAGCACATTAGGATAGAAGGGATGGCACTGCTAGTAGGTCAGCTAATGGAAGAGAGAGAAAAGAAAGGGCCAGAGCTTACTGACAAGCAACGCCCACTGTATCTGTGCTGGGCCAATAGGACAGTGTCTTATTCACTGGTTTTCTAATAGCTAAGCAAATGAAGCAACACATAAATGAAAATACAAGAAAATTTATTTTCTGTCAATAAAGGTATCCTTTTTTTTCCTTAGGCAACTGCACAGACAAATGATAGTCAAATTATTTTTCTCCTATGGAGGCACAAGGTGGGGTATATATCTTGTTCACCTGAGAAATCTCAAGGATGGGTTGTTCCCTCACAAAGGGAAGATGCTAAGGCTTAAAGATTATGTTTGCTTGCTGTTTTCTTCCTCACAAGTCTCCAGACAAGCGCTGTCAGCTCTGTGTCTTAAATACTGTTTATGTGCTTGTTTGGAGGTAAAAGTGACACAAAACCAATAGCAGCCATTGATGTACTGAAACAGTATATATGAAGCATTAACACACACCGGGCTCATAACTGCATGCAAGAGGTAGGAAGTCCTATTATTTACGTAATAATTACCACTAGCTCCAAAGGACTTACAATAACATTTTGACTTTTATATTTCAAAGGACTTGACACTTTTTTCGTTAATTCTTTGTGTTGTTTTCTTCATCTTGATTGCATTAATTTCTGCTCTAACCTTTATAATTTCCTTCCTTGTTTGGGCTTTCTATTTGATTTGCTCTCCTTTTTCTAGACATCTGAGGTGCAGTATTAGGATATTTGTTTGCTCCCATTCTGTTTTCCTAATGTGTGAGTTCACAGCTATAAATTTCCCTCTAAGAACTGCTTTCATCACTTCCTAGAAATTCCAGTAAGTTTTACTTGAATTTTCATTGAATTGTAGATATTGTTTAATTTTTTGTTTAATTTCATTTGTAACTCATTGGTTGCTGAGGAGGGTGTTGTTTAATTTCTATGCATTTATGGGGTTTTTGTGTTTCTTTAGTCATTTATTTCCAGTTTCATTGCACTGTGGTCAGATAATACACATGGGATAATTTCTGTTTTCTTGCATATACTTAAGCATGACCTATGGATAGTATGTGGTCTATTTTAGAAAATGACCCATGTGCAGCAGAAAAGAATGTGTATTCAGATGTGGCTGGGTGGAACACTCTATATATGTCCACTAAATCCATTTGTTCAAAGGTCCGCTTCAGTTCTGCTACTTCTTTGCTAACTTTTGTTTGCTTGACTTATCTTTTTGAGATAAGGGGGTGTTAAGGTCTCCTATTAATATTGTGGTATTGATATTAGATTTTTCATGTCCATTAATATTTGTCTTGTATAGTTGGGCGCTCCCGTGTTTGGTGCATACATATTCATGAGTGTTACCTCTTCCTCTTATACTTTTCCCCTAACCAGTATGTAGTAGCCTTCTTTATTTCACTTGATCATTACTGGTTTGAAGTTCAGACTGTCAGCAGATAGGATTGCTACCCCTGCTTCTCTTCTGAAGGCCTGGGGAATGTAGCACTGTTTTCCATTCTTTGACTTTCAGCCTATGTATTTCTTGATGAATGAAGTGTTTCTTGTGTGCAACATATTGTTGGATTTTGCTTTCTAATCCATTCTTCTAGTCTCTTTCTTTTAATTGGTGAATTGAGTCCATTTACATTGATGGTTACAGTTGAGATGTATTAACTTAACAATTAATATGTTATTTACCTGCTGTTGTATACCTCTTTTTCTGCTGTGTTTAATTGTTTGCCCTATTTGGTGGGTTCTTTCCATTCTCATTTGTGGTGGTGTGGTCATTTTGATCCCTATTTTCTTGTAAGACTTACTTTGCTCCATGTTTTTCTTGACTTGATGGTTTGTGAAGAGAAGTCTACCATTATTCTGATGGGTTTTCCTTTAAATGGGATCTGTTTCTTTTCTCTAGCAGCTTTTAGTATATTGTTCCTATGCTGAATTTCTGGGATCTTGATTATTACATGGCTGGGTGTGTTTTTAAATGGTTCTTGTTATTTGGAGTTCTATGCTTCAGTTACCTTAATGTCAGATTGTTTCCCCATGTTTGGGAAAATTTCTGCTATTACTTCTGTCTATATTCCTTTTATATCATTTGTATTGACTCCTTCTTTCTCATTGATGCCTATTAGTCTTATGTTCATCTTTACATCATCTTGCAGACATTGAATTATTTTTTTCCTGCATTCTAGTTATTTTTAAGAGATCTTTTCTCACCTTTTCACTAGCTAAATGGTATTTTTAAGGTCTGAAACTCTTATCTTCACTTTCATTTGCATGGTTTTGCCAGCTTGTGATTGAGGTTTTAATTTCCTGTATATCTCTTTGAATCTGCTTCATGCACTCTATTTCTTTCTTATATTGCTGATTCAAGAATTCCATCATTTTTCTATTCTCCTCTATTTTTTATCAGTGTCTTCTTTAGAAGCACTTAATTCTCTTATTATAGTTATCATTTCTTTTTTTACTTCAGAAATTATTTCTGATCTGATTTCCTCTATACCTTTCTGCAATTGCTTCTTTACTTCAAACACTATTATTTCAGAGATTTACAGGTGTATCATTTCTAATTTCTTCTATGCTAGTGTCTCCTGAATTTGTTCTGGGAGGGCTGGGGTCTGAGAATGCATTTTACTCCTTTTCTCTGCCATTTTATATAGCAGTCTTCTGACCTTTTGTGTAGAGCTTTGGTGCTCTTATTACCTTAGCGCATACTGTTATCATTACCCAAGAGAGATTATGTGGTTAAGGCAGTTACGGCTTTGTATTTACAGAACTATAATTAGGAACACTAATAATGGGTAGTGAGATTTAGTAGTTGAAAAACTTTTGTATCTAATGGGTTTGCCTTTTAGACCCTAAGAACAAACATTATGACTATATGGCTAAGCAGATATTAGGTTAGAAATTTGTACTTAAATTAGTTCCCCTAAGCTCTGTCTGATCACTGCTTCTTTTGTACCTATAGTCTTCCAAGCAGACTTGTTCACCCGGGTTACCTGTTGCCCCCTCTCTCAGTCAAGAGGGAAAGGGAGAGAGAACTGGGTCTAGAAAAGTGTCTCAGCTTACCAGATCCAGATCTAGCAAGTTTGAACTTGTCTGGGTGGGCCTGGCTTGGGTCTGGCTGCTGTGCTCAGCTTCTTCCTGCTTTAGCTTGTGGAAGTGAACCCACTGTGCCCCTCTGGAAAGAGGTTCAGCTCTGGATTAGCTGGGTGGGCCTGGCCCCTAACCTCTCTGTGGGGAGTTTTGCTGCAGGATTGTACACCAGGCCTGTCTGATGAAGGAGGCTCCTGCGAGTACATGGATTGTCCCATATACACACACCGGGCCTGGGCTCTGACTGGAAAGAGTTGACACTTTTTTCTTAGAACCTTTGACTAAAAAGACATTTTTATATGACCTTAATATAATTTAAAAAGTAAACAAGACACTGTTCTAGACACTGTGTAATACTATGAAGTATGGCCAGGCTCTATAATAGGAGAGAAGTGACACAAAATGTGGCTGATGGTGCCACCTGTTAATGAATACTCACCACATGTCAAACATTCTGGTCTGTACTAGGGGCTGGGGATGTGGCTCACTGATGGAGTTCTTGCTTTCCATTCTGGTCTGTGCCCAAGAAGGAAGATGAGGGAGATGCTTACAATCTAAAAAGATAAATGTCGTCAGATAAGTACAGTGCAAAATGGCACTGGCTGTATGGACCAGAACAGAACTCAAGGAAAGGTTATGGTCAAATATTCTTCTGGTGAGGAGGAACAGGAGGAGCGGAAATAAGGAAAGCCTTCAGAAAGAAAGCAAACTGTGAGAAAGGCTGAAATATGATCAAGATTGGTAGAGCAGTCTGACCAGAGGAAACAGCATGTGTCACTAGTTTGAAAATCACCTCGGCTAAAATTTTCATGAACTATGAATTGTACCAGTACGTTCCTGACAGAATAAAATTTTATTTCCATTCAGCAATGCACAGAAGGGCATTGGTACTAATACATGAGGATTTGCTGAAATATTTTCAAAAGAAAACTCATTTTAGTAGATTTTTAAGAGATACTACAGGAAAAGACATTTTTTGGTAAAAAAAAAAAAAAAGTATTTGCTAAATACAACACTGAACAAAATTAAACATCCCTTATAAAGATAGTATCGCCTAATATTGTCAACATGTAGATAGACTGTGTGAAGTACTAACAGAGAAGATGCAGTATTTCCAAATATATTGGGTCATAAAAACCTTTTTTCCCGCTGATCTTCCAGAACTAATATGTTGAAGGACAGACTATTAAAATACAATGAAACCCAACATGTGGCTCATTTATGTTTTAAAGGAATTTCTCTTCTAGTCCCTTTGAACCTTGATATGATTGTGTAAAAAGCAGATCTTCTGGGCCTTCCATCTACTTCCTCACATAGCAGTTGTGATCATCACTGACTGACCAGGAGGAGGCCGGGATACTTCTCAAATGGGCAGCCCAGCTCCAAGCACATTAGTCTGCTGGAGCTTCCACAGCAAACCTACACAAACACAGAGGCTTCAAGAATTTATTTTGCTTCCTGCAGTCTGCAGAATGCTAGTCTGAGGTGTCAGTAGAGTTGGACTCCTCCAAGGCCCCTCCTTGAGAGGCCATTTGATAAATGGCTGCTTTCTCCTCTTGTCTTCGCAAAGAGAGTAAGTCTGTGTCCTCGTCTCTTCCTACAAAGGCTCTGGTCCTACTGGATGAGGAGCCACCTCACCATCCTTTGTTAGCTCAGTGCCTTCTTTGAAGGCCTCCTCTCAAGTCCAGTCACACCGAGGTCTACGGCTGGGGAGGCAGGACGACAACATGGACAGAAGGGGCACACCTCAGTTCATCGTTCTCTGCTTTTCAGTTTTGCAGAACTTCAAGCCCAAGATTGCATTTACTCAATGGAGACACTGCTTGTTAGTGTTCCCAGATGATGTGACACCCCTTTAGCCTGTGCCAGCTACCAGCTGTGCTATGACTTCATGGGGCAACTTGACTGTGCAAAAACCTTTTCCACGGACAATTGACAGCCATCATGCTATATGGTAGTTTTGTAAGGGCAAGAACTATACCTCTTCAATCAGCCTTTGTATCTTATCTCAGTTTTTCAGCATAAGACATAAAACAGTATAAGTTGAATACAGTGGATATAGTTTTATTTTTGTTTAACTCGCTTTCTCTTTTATGTTTGATTAGCACTGATCAACTTTGAGGACCACACATGGTAATTATGAAACTAGTTAAGTAGGAAAGTCTAGAAAAGCTAAAATTAAAAATAAAATGAAAACCAGCAATGTTTTTTTACTCTTGGGGGGCAACGAGGAGCGACTGGATAAACATATTTTTCCACTATGATTGAAAATACTGAGATCCACATCTTCAGATGCCTTTTTTGAGCATTCAGGTTAATTTGACTTTAGGCTTGGGATATTCACTAATGCACTGATGCACTAAGACACCGTTCTCACTGGAAGGATTTTATATAAAGTGGGGGTGTCACAGGCAGCATATCTGCACAGTACATTAATTTACTGAGGAAAAGGTTTCTGTGTAACTTAACCAGGCTGAACAGCTATTTCCACTTTACCTGAATAGAGTATTTTCATGTTTTATCACACTAGTTTGCAACTGCAAAAGCTCTTCACCCAGTTTTTAAGAGGAGCTATGAACTGTCAGGATACATTATTTGAAATGAAGCCTGACAGCTCCAGGCTTGAAAATAAAATGCATTTTATTGTTTAAAAGCATTTCTCCACACCATCACTTTCATCTTCCTTCTCAAATCCCACCCACTCCACTGCCCCTCATAATCACCCCTTGCCCAGCTTGGGCAAGATATTCTGAATGTTTACTCCTCATTCGATAATACCTCAAGAAGGCAAATCCTAACAGCAGGGTTTTCTTTTTTTATTTCAAAAAATGAATCTTGAGAATGAAGACAGTTTTCATGAGTGGAAGGAGAACAGGTGCACAGGAAATTATACAAGTGCCACGGAGCTGGAAGGACAAACATTCTGTGTCATTACTATCCTTAGGACCGTTATTATTATTATCATTATTATTGTTGTTGTTGTCCCCACTACTGATCACAGCCTTGGGGTCTGGAATCTCCACAAAGCCCCTAGCCTGATGGTTCCTGGAGGCAGGCGGCACACAAGTCATTCTCCTTCCAGCAGAATCCTCTGGTCTCTGATGCAGTCCCTGGCTAGTTCCAAGTATGGGCATTTCTGCCTACTGACAGACTATTATTTACCAGCAAAGAGCTTTTCTAGAACCTCTAAGATACTTTGAAGTTTGAATGAATCCATTGGTTATCCTTTACATACTCTGAAACCCCATATTCTAGGGAACATGAGCAATGAGCAGGGAGCAATTCTCTTATGTTGGCCACTGAGCTCTCTTCTCTTCTAGACATCTGGGGCCACCTTCTCTGCACAGTGTCACTTTGATCAAATGGTGCAGGATTCTAGTCTAGCACACACTATAGAAAGAAAAGACTGGAAAAAATGATCTCCCAGATGAAAATATTTTCTTCTTAATGATGTTCTATAATGGAAGCCTAATCTCCCTTTTATATTATCATCTGACATACTAGTTACACATTTAATAAGGTTTTGCTGTATCAATTATAAATGAAATAAACAGTTCTGTCACCATGGTGTGCAATGAATACGCCACATGTTATATGTAAATATACTAGTCATTTGCTTTTTGTTTATGTGTCACTGAAATCCATTCTCTTTATGGTGTATTTTCTATTCCCTATGGGTTCCAACCAAAGCCATTTCAACCATACACGCATCGCCCCTTAACGTGGCATTATGCTGTTATTGTCCTTTTCCTGCCCAGTTTTAATAACACCTGCTCTTGTGCCAGTTTCATTTACTGCTACAAATTGTAATTCAACAGAGAACAACAACAAAACTACACAACCCCAACCACCCAAACAGCAGATATGACTCCAGAAAGGAGCTATGTGATATATGGACACAATACAGAAAACATATTGAAGCTATTTTTATTCTCATTATTTTCCCCCCAAATCAAATATGCCCCATAAAGCAAGCTTACATATTCTGCATGTCTGCCTCCACTCTCAACTAACCTCAAACCCTGGGCCTTTAATGAGATAAATTTTTTAAAAAAAGAACAAAATAGAATCAACCATTCAGGTTTGCACATGGTGGCATTTTTATTTTAAGCCTAGAAGCATAAATATATGAAGGATGCAAATGATGGCTCACCACAGTGTGACAGCTGTGGATGGGAGGAAGACAAAAGCGGTGACTGCTCCAAGAAAATGATGGCGTAGGCATCTCCAGCCCAATCGATAATCTGGCATGTTGAGGTCAACCACTGCACAGCCATATTCACTGCGAGCCAGTGAGAGATCATTAGCTTGACACCCAGAGGCTATTTTCTCTGCCATAAATGGCAGAGAGAGCGCCTGCATGTATCTCTCCAAAGTACCGAGTGAGAGGAGACTAACAGTTTACAACTTTAGAGACAGACGTTCAGAGGGATTCCACATTTGTTAGGACTAATACTGTATAATGGTCTCCAGGTTGAATAATTCTAATTTTGCATCTCATCTATTCAAAACATTTATGTTTTGAAGCCCCTACTATGTTTCAGGCTGTTTCTTGGGATCTTGGTAATATAAAGAGGAATAAGATGCATTTGTTATCATTATGGAGAGGTAAATTTAGAAGCTTCTTCAAAAGTGCTAGTCCAAGACCTAGGTAGATCAAGACTTATATACCAACACAAGAACTTTATATTTCCTATGTGGTCAGTGAAGTCCTCTCAGGGTAGAATGCTGGACTGTGTTGGATTGTGGTGTCGAGTTCAAGCACCTAAGTTAGTTGAATGTCAATGGAGTACCCACTTTTGACAGGTGTAGACAAAGGAAGGGTTGTAGAAAGAAAAAATCATGATGTGTGTGTATAGACAGTGCAGTTGGGATAGATAACGCTGTGCTTCTACATAATTCTTTTTTTTTTTTTTTTTTTTGTCTTTTTGAGACAGGGTCTCGCTATGCAGTTCAGGCTAGCTTTAAGCTCACTTTGTAGCTCAGGCTGGTCTCGAACTCACCAACAATCCTCCTGCCTCAGCCTCCCGAGTGCTGGGATTACAGGCATGCGCCACCACGCCCGGTTCTACATAATTCTATGAGAGGCAAGATCTGCACTAATGGTGGTTGGACAGGATATTATGTCGCCTTTAATACTATGGTCATCCACTAGCTAAATAATTATTGAATTTTTGATATAGTTCAGGTATAAAAAAAATAAGATAAGTAAGCAACTACACTCTTAATTCACTGATAAGAGATATCTGCTAAAATAATATCTGTAAATATAATATCATGTATGCACCTTGTACAATACCAAAACATTATGAAAACAGTTTGCAATGTATTAATTCATCAAATGTGTATGGTTAAGGTGTCTTGAAACTGTCTGATTGACATTTGTATTTTAATAAAATAAAAATAAATGAAAAAAAGTAAAATAAAATAAAATAAAAATAAATGAAAAAAAAAGATTTCCATAAAAACAGTATCAATCCTTAAAAAAAAAAAGTGCTAGTCCTTGGGCTGGGGAGATAGTTCAATGTCATAAGAGTCAGCTTGGCAAGCACAAGTCCAGAGTTTGATTCCAAGTACAAATAATGTCAGTGCTCTACACTTCCCCTACACATTACATGTCCATCCTTTTAAATTCCCACCCACACACCCTTGAAAATTTTCCCGCATAAATCAGGATAAATTTTTTTTGGGACCAAGAGAATCAAGGGAGATGTGATCATTACTTTTGTTAATTTATGATTATTCTGTGATCTGGCCAGAGAGATGATCATACATGGGTTCCACAAAGCATCTAAATGCTTTATAAATTGCTAAAAATGTGACAACAGACTAACCTGGGGGAAGCTATTTCTAGCTTTCTGGTTCCATCTCTGCAGCCTGCAGACTGCAGAAGACATTAGGTGGCCAACTGCAGTGCTCACCTGGGCACTGATTGGAAACAGCGGTGGAGAAAGATCCACAGCGGCGTATGGAGTCAGGCCCTCTCTACCTGATATTTCACTGGTCATATTTTACTGTTTCTCCTGGGTAGCACGGCATAGAGTGTAATAAATCTCAGTTTGTTTATATTCTGAGTACGTATTTGCACTTTGGTGATTATATTTGAATTCATGCAAGATTCTTTTTTTCAAGAACTTGAGCATAATCTTCTCATTAATCCTATCCTGTTTGTCTGTTATTAATAGGCCACCGTACAATGTATTCTGCTGCAAAACTCCACCAGGCATGACTAATTCAGATAATTAATTTGCTAGAACATTAACACCATCAAATGAGCCTGCTAAACCGGTAAATTTAAAGTAAATTAAACTTAATTTGCAGGTTATTGCAATTAAGTCTGCCTTGTCTTTCTGAGGGATTTCAACATCCTCAGTATTTAAGAGGCAATCATAATGCATGCAAGTGGGCGGGCTTTTTGGCTAATTAACACAAGAGTCTAATCTGCTTTTCAATTAGGGTGAATGTTTATAATGTGCTGGTGACAGTGTTGCGATCCATGCAGCATAACAGGAGTGCATGGCATAATTATAGCTGAAAAGAAAAGCTCATGCCGGGCCTTTTTAGGGGTTAATGAGACACTGGCAGCTTCCAGCTGAGGAGATTGAGCCAGTTTAGTGTAGCTTCAAGAGGAAACCACCCATAGGGGTTTCCTTTGAAGTGTCAAAAGGTCCCCTTGTTCTGGGTGGCTTATGTTTCATTTGTCTGAGTGGCATATCAAAAATTGATGAGCTGCCAGCAGCAGTCCCTATGACATTAATTCACCAATTGTGTTTCTAATAGTTTTATCCTTAAATAAATTTGGCTGATGAGAATAGTAAGGAGAGTCAAGGTTCTGAAAACAATGACAAGGGCCAGGCCAGCACAGAGTTTTTATGCAGCACAAACAAATGCAGCAGCCATAAATGTTAAAGGCAAGCCCCACCCACTGCACCCCAGGTTATTAGCTGGGGAAAGACAAAGGTGCACTGTGCTTGTGCCCTCTGCTGAGCACCAGGGGCCCAGAACAGTGATAAAGATGACGCTTGTACTTCGTTTAAGGTCTTAGCTGTATGGGACAGGGATCTTAGTTTGAAGCTTCAGGATGAAACTCTGTAAGCTGAGACCAAGTCTCCTTGGAAACACTCACTGAGACGCCTGTATACCAGGGTTGGGACTGGAAAGAACCCTAAGTTAGTGTCTCTGTTTAGAATAATGATATAAATATTGTCTCCTTCACATCTACCAAAAATGTTACCTAGAGCAAGACAGTTGAGGCCCAGGGTGGTGCTGAACCGGTGCAGCTGTAGATTTCTCCTGGTCACTTTTTTTTCTAGTTCAAGTGGAGACATGCAAAATTATTGTACTTTTCTGTGTTCAAATAATGATAAAAAGAGTATTTACAAATAGGCAGCTATTTCTGAAGTGAAAAATCATACAGGACATCCCCGAAGTCATCTGGGATGGAATGACAAATGTCAGACTCTCAAAGTATTTAGGTGGGCAAAGGTAAACCAAACATCAAAAACCTGTACAAAAATAAAATTTTTATGGCTCTAGTGCTACATATTTTGAGACCACCAAATTATCTGTTATGACTATAAGCACATTACAAAGATAATCTTTCATATAACATCTGTGTTACATGAACTTGGTAAGTCACTTTTGTATAAAAACACCACCATTGTACCAATATGAAGAACATAGAATAATTATTCTAGTAAAATAAGTTATTCTAGTTATTTATGAAAGATTAATTTAACTATCTAAATTAATTACAAATTGTCCTAAACTAGTTGTGTTATATAGCCAAATATAGCCAAATAAAATCAAGGCATATTACAACAGTTATTGCTGAGTAAATTCATGGATTTGTTCTTTTACATGGTTACTCTTTGAGCAAATGTTATGCGCCAGTGAACGAAATAAAGCAGTGAACAAAATATACGTATAATAATGCTATCTTCACAAAACTTACAAATAAATAGGAATCCCTCCATTATGGGTCAACATGATGATAAATGTAATACTGAATAAAACAGGGCAATGTGACAAATGACTCAAGGACTACACTATATTGGGTGCTAGGAAAGCCTTTCCCAGGAAGTGACATTCATGCCGAGACCAACATTTTATAGTTTCAAAAGATCACTCTGACATCTAGAAAACAGAAGTGATAGGGTGGCACATTATAAGAACAGCAGTAATGCACTAGCTCCTGGTCATGTCCACTAGGGTGAGACCTTGCTGACTTCAAGCCATCCTTCCTACTTCCTGATGCAAATTCCCTGACTTCTTTAGTGCTAATCTTTTTAGTAGCTACCACGCAGACCAAGTTTCTAGATTCAAAATGTGATTTACAGATAGGTTTGAGAGTTCGTGCTATATATGACACTGAAATTTCAAATAACTTATTAAACATTTGAGTAGCAAATGTTATGCTACTTACAAATTAGAAGTTGAACCCATCAGTCTGGATAGTCAGTGAGATCCCAGGGCTAAGGATACGAAATAGAGATCAGGATAGAGTGGGTATTCAAAAACAGGGGCTTGCGGATTAACCCAGGTAAGGAGTACACTTAAAGTAGAGCACAGGGCTTTTAATCAAGGTAGAGAGAATAGGACAAAGAGGCAGAAACTGAATGGCTACTGAGGAAGGGGGAGCAATATCTTATGAATATAAGGGAGGTGACATGGGCAACAAAGAGAATGTTTTGAAAAAAGGGACATCTAGCTGTATTGAATACTAATTGGTTGGATAAGATGAAAAAATGCAAATGTCCATTGGATTTAGTACCATGAAGGTCAGTGGTGGCCTTGACAAGAACCATCTTTGTGATGCATGAGGCCAGAAAGATCCCTGGCTGGAAGGGACAGGAAGTAAGAGGTGGAGACTGTGTCTGTGATACTTACTAGAAAGTTTGACTAGAAAGGTGGTAAGAAAAGGATGGAGGGCTGAATGGGAATGTAAGATCAAGGAAATGTTCTTAAATATCAAAGAGACCTTATAGACAAATTGATGGGAACAATCCAGGACAGAAATTTTTTTTTAAAAACACTGATCATAGAAGTAGAAAGTTAAACACTTCAATATACCAATTTCCACTCCAAAAGTGAAAACTAAGGGGATTGAAGGATAAAACAAAAGCAAGACTGAGAACAAGCAGAGTAAAGATTAAATCCCATAACTCTATATCAAGCACCCAGTTTTAAGATATAAACTCTGAGGAGCTTGAGCGGCCCTATCCCTATGACACTGGCAGGGTCACTCTTGTGCCGCTTGTACTCACTGCCTGTACTTTTCTTCAACAGACATCCCATCCCATCCCATGTCTCCAGTTTACTGGGTCACCACTGCACTTTGAACTTTACTCTCACAGCTTCATTCTTTGTCCTCTTGGAGGAAAACCACTGGCCTTCCAGGGTCTTCTTTTGAAATCTAGGAAGAAGTCTCCATGACTCTGTAATACTTACATTCTGCATACCTGTCAACCCAACACAGTACAGATGATTCAAAGCCTGCTGCTAGCTTAAGCATTAGCCAGAGCTGCCCAGCCCACACCATGACTGAAGTGGCCTTGAAGGGCCTGGATGACTGAGCATGATAAAATGAATCCTACAGAACTGGTTCCTTAGGCATCCCAACTTCATAGGGACCCTAGGACTCTCTTCTCAAACTTTTGTATGCTTACCCTGTGATGGATGAGAGCTCACTGATTCTTGAGATGACTTCAAGCCATCTTTCCTATTATCCTGATGCAAAGCCCTTGGCTTTGTCTAGTGCTAATCTTCTCAGGAGCCACAATCTGTGTGGTCCCAAGCTCATAATCACTTAATTGATGACAAAAATGTTAACTTTTCAAATTGTTCATGATTTTTACTGTACATCTGGCTAAAAGCAGCCAGCAATTCCCACTGCAAAACCTTAGTGCTAGCCTGCCTTGAAATTTCCTTCATCTGATCAATTAGTCCAGAACTCTTAATGTTGGTATCATGCGAAGTTCAAGGACATAGGCAAAATGAATACAAATTTTCTTCTGGAAGAAGACACATGACCTCTAGTCCAATAGCTAATGTAGTCCTTGTTCCCATCTAAGACCTCCTGAGCCTGGCCTTTGCTGCCCACATTCCTATCAGCATTCTGTTCTTCTGAGTTCTGACTAATATTACCCATCAAGCACTGTTCATAACATTCTAGGGCTTCACTAGCCTATAACCCTAAACTTCCCAAAGGCTTACTGCAAACCAGTTCCAAAGGCTTCTAAAATACACTATCCAGTTTATTCACAGGAATAACCCCGCTCTTGATATTACTTTTCTCTATTAGATATTTTCCAGGGGTTTTTTTGGAAAAAAAAAATAACATCGGCAACTTAAATAAGTTTCTTTTGGATCACAGTTTTAATCCATGAATGTGTGGCTGTTTCAAGACAGAGAAGCACAGTAGAAGGACATGGCAAAGGAAAGTTGTTGGAGAGAAGGAGGGAGAGAAGGAGAGAGGGAGGAGAGAGGGAGGAGACAGAGAGAGAGAGAGAGAGAGAGAGAGAGAGAGAGAGAGAGAGAGAGAGAGAGAGAGAGAGAGACTCTTCTAGGCTACATGTGGTGGCATACATCTGTAATCCAGCACTCAGAAGGCTGAGCAAGAAGACCCTCATGAGTTTGAGTCTAGGCTACACAGTGAACTCAAGGTCAGACTACTACACAGTGAGAGCCCCCTCAAGAAAATACCCTTCCAGGTCATTCTCCTCCAAAGCAGACCCTGCTTCTAAATACGAGACTCTAGAGAACACTTAAGAAGTAAACCATAACAGAACGGAGGGGATAGCTTCTTCAAGATTATGCCCCATACCCGACCTTACATTCCCACAGTCCTGGGCCCAGAAGAGCCTTACTCTTCCACAAATCTCTAGTAGCTATTCTCCAGATATGATGGATTATATTTTCCAGTAATTAGTCCTAGCATGGTCCCTTTTAATATCACTTTAAATATTTAGTTACTGTGGAAATATAAGACTTCTGGAGAAAGTCACAAAAAATGCACAATTATCACCAACTTTTTTTTCTTAAATTAACAATCTATTTTATTGTCTAATAAAGGTCCAAAAATCAGTGACAGTCATTATTCTAATGGAAAGTAAAGTCCACAAAGCACATATACAACCTTGGGATATAGCAGAGGCTCAGTAAATGGGAGCTGTGATTTTCAAGGATGTTGTCACTTGCTCTGATTTGTACTCAATACTGCATCATCTTGATTTTGTATTTTTTTTAAATATCATATGATGAAATATAGAACTGGCTTGGGTATTTTTATAATATCTACTATTATTTTTGTACTCTTACCCTAATAATTACTCCTTTATAACATATTATAATCATGTTACTTTTCTGCTCATCTTTTTAAAAAAGTTTAAACTGTATTTTATTTTTTAACTGATGGATGACAATTGTATATATTTAAGGGTTACCACACGGTGTTGTGATGCATGCTCCTATTATGAAATGATCAAATCATGCTAATCAGCAAATCTGTCACTTCACACACTTACAGTTTATGGTGAGATCATTTAAAATCCATTCTTTTAGCTCTATTGCCCTGGGACATAGCCAGGAAGAGGCAGAATAAAGATTACAACTTGGGACTTCTAATTCAGACTTCAGCTCTTTCTACTCTTTGCCATCCACAATTAGATGAAAAGTCTTTTAAACTTCTAAGTCTCGGCGGATCAGAAGCCATAAATATGACATGGTTCTCATTCATCATAATGACAAGAAAAAGAGAGAAATTACAACAATGTACAGCCAAGAATCTGAATTTTCTGTAGCTCAACTAAACATTTATTAAGCCCTTCCTCAGTATCAGAATAACATAGAGTAGAAATTATGCTATATTAACTAATAATCCCAAAATCTCAGTGCTTAAAATAACTAAGTTTCTCACTTAAGAGCTTATAAGCAACTTAATCATTTTAGACCCAAGTTCTACCTCAAAATAGCCATAACCACAGTCACAAGAAAAGTGACTCCAATAAGCTACTATCTCTCTGTATCCCTAAATTATACTTTCCCCAGATCCCTGAATGTTTTCTGTTTAATAGGTAATACATGTTCAGGCACCAAAGCTACAAATATAGGGCTACTTATTAAATGTACTTCTCCTGTAGACCCCCAACATCTTGCTAATAGTTACTAAATCTTGTGTGTTTTTTCCTTTGTCATAATTCTGATATCAATGTCTTCATTTAAAGAAGAATAACTTCACATCAATGCACATTGTATATATAAACGTATACCACAAACCATTAAAGAAACAGTTCTAGACTTCACAAAACATATGCTTTCTTTCAGAAAGATAGATAGGATGCACACTTTGGATTAAAAAGTTTCTATTCCACAATGTTCCTATAATACTCTATGAGTGATCTTTTTTCTACATGCATGGATTTCTGCATCTGTAAAATGGGGATCCTAAAAATCTTATCCCACAGAATTGTGGCGAGGATTAAGTGTCAAAGGCGTTGAAGTGCTTTGTAAGTTATAAAGTCCCATACACAGGGCAGGAATTACCATTATTAATATTAATGTGAGCCAAGCAGTAATAACCTGGAAGCAATTAGCAGCTGTTAATACATTAAACTGGATTTAGTTGTCCTAATGAACTATAGAATGACTTTGTTTAAAAGGTGAAGGCAATCATTAATTTATTCAAGCACGTATTCAACACATCTCAAACACAGAGTGCTATGCTAGATGCAATAGACTCTTCAGGACTACAAGAAGGTTTTGTTTTTTTTTTAATCTTGCAGATACTGACAATGTAAAACAAATCTTCTACATGGTAAAAATCAGAAATAATCAAAGAAGTATGTGAGCTATCTAAATAGGAAAAGATTACGTAGAAATAGAAGCACCAAGCATGATGTATTTGGGTTAGAGAAGGAAAGGTTCCTTAAGTGAAGGGTGTGACTACATCTTGAAACGCTGGCCAACATCTCAGTACAGAGACTCGTTTCACACCTTGATAGCTTCGTTACCCTGCCCAGTGCCTTACCCTGCCCAGTGCCTTACCCTCGCTGGTGAGGAATCAGAAGAGAAATGCAAAGCAGTACCTCTTACATTCAAGCGTGCATGTGCAATGTGTAGTCTGCCACCGTCAGGGTAGAAGTGGAGCCAGAGACTAGACCCTTCCAGCATATGATGCTGACTGTAGCTGACTCGCGGACTGTACGTGAAAAACAGGATGAAAGGCCCATTGTGCAGTGTCCAGGACACATTAGTACCTGCTCGAAAAATGCTTTTGTAATTTTTCCCAACTCCCTGAATGGCACCGGGCAAAAAAAAATCTAAGATGTTCAAGTGGAAGAGATGCTTGTCACACTTTTCCTATGGATTTCTCATAACTGATTACATTTTCTTTATTTTTTCTTTTTCTTTTTCTCTTTTTTTTTTTTTTTTTTTTTTTTTTTTTTTTTTTTTTTTTTTTTTTTTTTTTTTTTTTTGTACTGAGAATTGAACTCAGGACCCTGAACTTGCCAGGCAGGCAATTTTGCCACTGAGCTACATCCCCAGACCCTATATTTCCTAAACTGAAGTAAATGATAATTCTCCATGACTGACAAAGAACAGAGGAACATAGTTGGAATGCAGTTAATGTGGAGTGTAGTTGTTTTTCTATAGCAACTAATACTATCTGTACTTAAGCAAGCGTTTGCCTGACTAATAGGCATAATAATCATTCAAACCTCAGTGCATCTTCAGAGTTGTTTTTACCGAAACAAAAATATCAACAATAGCAAAATACACTACTTTGTCAGGCTGCAATTAGTGTCAGTTTTAATTTGGTCATAAAATTATTTTTACTCTCATAACATTTTTCATTGTAACAATTCTCAAACAACACTTAAACGTACTTGAAGTCTTAAGAACATCTCTTATTTCTCAGCGCCACTTCGTACACGTGCCCATTGTGATGGTTGTTACTTAATACTATATTGATAGGAGCTTTCTCTTGATTACCGAACTGAATAGGGACCTTCACTCCCCTAGCTT
The DNA here is from genome assembly GCA_004027165.1 of Ctenomys sociabilis. Lineage (NCBI taxonomy): Eukaryota > Metazoa > Chordata > Mammalia > Rodentia > Ctenomyidae > Ctenomys > Ctenomys sociabilis. Next base: position 19,195 of record PVKA01020789.1, read on the forward strand.
ACTGGAATCCCTTATCTTTTTTGGACCATTTAGCTGGTGTTAGTTGCAAATCGCAGGCTGAGATTTAATCCCCTGCTTAAAAACACGGAGGTTTTGGTTCTAGGACAGAGAAATCATCTTGTAAAAACAGCACCTGCGGTGAAGGCGAACGTCCACACCCACGGCCTGCGCAGCAGCCTGGAGTCCGGAGCCGACGGACGTCGTCAGCCGGGTCGGCGTGATGACGGCACGATGACGACGTGTGTACGGCAGCACGCTCCACCGGAACCCGGTATTAGCAGCTCTGCCGTCGAAGCCTCTGCGCGCAGATTTTGATAGTCCCTTTAGGCCAGTAGAGCAGGTGAAGAAAGTCTCCGAATCAGCCTCATCGCAGCGAAGTCCATAGGCTGTTTCGTAGCCAGCGAAGTTTCACTTACCAAGCACGCATAACACCTTTCGTGCTACAGGCCCGAAAAGAATTATATATATATATATATATATATATATATATATATATATATATATATATATATATATATATATATATATATAAAATTTTATATATATAAAATTTTATATATATAAAATTTTATATATATATATAATTTTATATATATAAGATATATATATATCTTATAATAACTTACACAGTATTTACTGTGTGCAAATGACAATGATAATAACACTAATAATAACGTACGTTATTATTAGTATGTGCCCAGAAGAGAAAAAATTATGTATGTTTCTCCTCCTGGGAATTTATAAACTAGACAACCAAGAAAATAAATACACAAAATATATATGAGAGAGCACAAAACACTGTGACATACACGTTGACAATAATAACAATCTGGAGTTTGAGAATATGTATATGACAATGTTTAAATCTCTCTTTGTTTTTACAAAATAAATTTGTTAAATCTAAGAAAGTAATTTTAAAAAGAAATCTGCAGCCTTCGTGCATGCTCTGGTAATTTTCTTTCGGAAACGCACAGCACAAGGATTCCTCTGGAATACAAATGACCATCAGTTCCAGCCTACAAGCACATGACTAATCAAATTGCTGGGAGAATTTGCTAATCCTCTCACCAGAGTTCTGTACTAAAGGATTTGCACGGAGAACAATTGATGCCCCTAGAAAATTTCGAAAAATGTTCTAGTAAGAAGGAACCTTTGTCCATGTCATATATTTTCTGTTGTTATCTCCATCATTTTTATTCTGTAGGACATCTGGCTGAAAATTTCATCTTTCGCTTGAGGGTCCATGTGTTCCTGCTCACCCCTCACCTGAAATCAGGAGCTCTTTGTGACAGAATAAGAGGCCAAACTGGGCATCCGGGAAATCACAGTCCAGAAACCCCAAGCTCCAGCTGGAACTTAAACACAAAAAAGAAGAAAAAGAAATAAAAGAAAGGCCAGCAACTTATCTTTAGAACATGAACCTCATTAGTTATAAATCATTGTTAATTATATATTGAGATAAATATAGAATCATCATTTCTATACGCTTTAGAAATAGACAAGCTCTTAAAAATTTATCGGTGTCCTTAAGCCTGGATGATAGGCAATAATAAATCACTGTTCATGTTGAGTCTTCCGAGGTCCTCAAAAAAGCTACTGTAGAATCACGAATACCGAACTCCTGGACCGGGGCGGGCGGCAGCTCCATTCGGCTTTCACTTACCTATTCCATAAGAAGGAAACACTCCAGAGCTTGTCGTATAGCAAAGCTGCTGACCCATTGCGGTGCCACTTCCGCGCTGCTGTCCTCTCTGCCTTTTCACTCACCAGACACCTCCACCTCCAGCCACAGGGGTCTTCAAACCTCAGTTTTCTTGGGGCTCAGAATATCCTTAACCAAAAATAAATAAACAGGGGCCGGGGAGATGGCTCAATAGAATAAGCACTTCCCTGGCAAGCACAAGGGCCTGAGTTCAATCTGTTCTGTCACACACACACACAAATTCTTAACCAACTCCACCAAAGAAGAGCCCAAAATATATCTCACATCAGCTTCTAGACATTTTATTTTAAATGGAAAATGGCAAAGAACAAGTGCCCCGGGTATATATAATAAAAATAATAGAAGTAATAAAAAGAATCCTTATTACAATTCAGATTATTTTCTCTTGTGTAGTTTTGTTTTGTTTTGTTTTGTTTTGTTTTGTTTTGTTTTGTTTTGCAAAACTGAGGACTGAATCCAGAACCTTCACACTAAACTGCATCCCCAGCTTTTTTCAGAGTATCTTGCTAAGTTACTAAATTGCTCAGGCTTGGGTTAAACTTGTGACCCTCTGGCCTGAGGCTGGCAACAATGTGGTTTTTGAAATGTCTGCCTGTGAAGCATTCTACAAGTGTATAAAGATGTCTTATAGATAATATATGCATATATGCACTCACAAAGCATGGTCAGGTCTTCCCATAAAAGTTGGCAATCTACTTGGGTAAATAATAGCAGTGAATGTTGAAAGTCTGAAAATGCAAAATGCTGTAAGGCTTTTGCTGTAGGATGTAATGACTGTGTGAGAATTGTTATCAATAAGTAGAGTTAACCAAACCGAGGAGAAAAAGGTATATATCAGGATAAGAAAAACTTGTATAAATATTCTAATACAAAATAGATTGATATGTCATGAGATTAATACAAGTGCTTTAGACCTCTATAATCACAAGAGGTGCTTGAAGCGGTGGCCATTAGATTCCAGGCATGTATTAGAATGGTGAACTGCCGAAGTGTGTATGCATTTTCTGGAGGACTCTGTACAACACAGGTAAAATAAATTGATAAAACTAGGAATTTTGGAACAGACAGAACTGAGTTGCAGTATCAATGTGATGAATCACTAGTTCTATGATGTTGAATACTGTACTTAACTTTCAGAGGTTGGCTTTCTCCTCTGTTAGATGGTGGTGATGATTGATAACTCATAGAATGTGTAGAGAATTAATATGAAGAATCTAGTAGAACTAGCATAGAGTAGGAGCCTAGTAAATATTAGTTTTCCTTTTCCTTTATTATGGGGCATTCTAACATGCAAAGACGTAGGTTCTGGAGTTCTCTGTCTTGCATTAGAAATTAGAAAGGTGAGAAAAATGCCTTCAGAGGTGAAAAATACTCAAGTTAAGAGTAAGAAGTGGCGATTGCACGTGTAACTGGTTCCACAGGACTAAGAAAGAGAGGGTGTTTTTTTTTTATATAATGAGGATTTTTCACAGACATGATTGGGAGAGATTTTCTAGCAACAGAGAATCTGGGTTGCATGCATGATTAAGAATTCAGCTGTAGTGCATGGGTGAAAGGAAGTCTACAGTGAGTTTGGCAGATGCCAACCAAGGAGGAGACAGGAATAGTTATGAGATGGTGGTCTGGAGGTGGGTGGAAAGCAAGAAAATGTAAAAGAGGGTCCATGCTCCAGGCAATGGAAGTGCCCGAATTTTTTAAAAGAGAATGAATATAGTAAAGAAATAATTTAGAAAACAAACTAGAAACACAAAATTCATACATATTTATTTCTTTCCAATTCAAATATAAGTTCCCAAATCAAAGAACTATGACTTCAACCCTCTAGGCAAGGCAAGTAATATCCACATAAATAGTTAACAATCTTTTGTTTGCTTGTTTCCAGTTCCATTGAATTGCATTAGAGTCTGGCTCATTTGACTTTGACTATTATAAAGTATTTTTACTACATAAATATCATTCACAGTAATATCATCTAGAATCAGGCAGCATTTAGATGCAAAAATACTGGTTTGTCAATGAATGCTCTATGAAACTGTTCCTGATAGCCTAATATTTTTTTCCTTTTGAAATTCAACTCAGAATTGCAAGATGAAGTTAGTCACCACTGTACTGAAATGCCTCAAAGCAAAAAATCCTCTCGATTTTTCTGAATGCTCTTCAAGTGAATGTTGGTTCTCTCTGAGAGTTCTGTTGCACTGAGCTCTTTCCAAACATACCAGGAGTGCTTCATAAGCATCTGGAGAAAGCAAAAAACGTTATCTTGAAATGATTTGGAATAAAGTTTTCCAAGTTCCATGTTATATTCATGCAGGATTAAGCAGTATTAGTCAAGAAAGGCATGAGGACAGTCTCAGATGGTTTATCACCTTGGGGAATCAAAATCAATGATGCCTTCCTTGGTCGCTCCTGGGTGAGGGGACTTTCCTCACAGCTGCATGGTTTCCTAGCTGCACACTGACTCCCTTCATTACTTTCAAATGGAAATAGTAGTAATAGTAGTAACCTGTACAGTCACTGCAAGGTATAAGCAAGATGAAGTACGTGAATTTGGCACAGCCAAAAACACATGATCCATACTCATAAAATGTAAGTAATCACCTTTATTGTCAAAATCAGTAAATATCTATTATCATAGCTATTGCAGAGAGGGAAAGAGGTACACGTTCCTACTTTCAGTTTCATTGTTGAAAATAAGGTCACATTACTCTTTGATGGTGAATTTTTATATTTAAAAATACTTCAACAGATCTTTTGCAGTGCTTACTAAAATAGGCATGGGCTACCTTACAGTACATAACATTTATTTACTGCATTTGAGAATCACAGTCAATTGGGAGACACATGCAGAGAAATCCAAAAGAATAAACACAATAAGAGAGTTATATTCTGGCACCATGAGAAAACAGGAAAGAGCAATTAACTCAGCATGGAAGGTGAGAGAGGAGAGAAAAGGTTACTATTTAATAGTCGAGCTTTATTAAGACAATGAAGTAACGCCAATCAGACAATGGAAAGTAAGAGCATTTTAGGCTGGATAAATGTCATATATGCAGGGAATTAAAATGTGAAAATTGTGCTCTATTAGGGAAAAATATATGTCTACTTTAAGTTTTCTTTGCTCAGTCATTTGTTACTTGTTTAGAGCCTGAGTTATAGCACTGGGAAGGTATAAGACAGGTGGCTAGGGCTTGCCTGTGTTATCGGGGGTTAAGCAGATATCCAGCTAAAGAAATGCGGGGTCTTGGGTTGTGGTAAGAGCACTTAACATAGGATCTACTCTTGTCAGCAGAAGGCACAACACTGCAGAGCTTGCTATACCTCACTCATTCTTGGACTTGATTATACTGGTTATTAGAAACTCCCTGCCTCTTCCTGGCCTTTGTCCTGGGACTCACCACTCTACTCTCTATTTCTGTAAGTTTGACTGCTTTAGTGGAATCATGCAGTGTTAGTCCCTTTGCACGTAGTTTATTTCACTTAACACAATGTCTTCCATATTCATTCATGTTGTCATATACAGCAGGATTTCCTCCTTTTTAGGTTGAATAAAATCACATTATAATATATATATATATATATATATATATATATATATATATATATATATAAATGTATATGTATAATGTAATTTTATATAATGTATATGTGTTTACCTATTCACTCCTCCATGGATGGCAAGTTAGTTTACTTTTGTATATTTGCTATTATGAATACAGCAAATGCATAAAGATGCTGATTTCAGTTCTTTAGGATATATACTCAAAGCTGTGTTATATAGTATTCCTAAATTTTTTAAACTCATTTTGAATGTAATGAAAAAACATTAAAACTTTTCAAAGAAAGAGCGACTGGATCACATCTGTATTTTCAGAAGAAAATAGTGAAATGTGGAGGATGCATTGGAGGTAGGCAAGACAGAAAGCAGAAGACCACCACCCAGAGAGGAATTTTAATCAAGAAAGGCTGAAGGCCCACACCGCAACAGTAAGAGCAGGAGCAAAGATGGAGAGATGTTGACTATTCAGGAGAAATGAGGGAAGCATTTTAGAAAACACCAAACAGTGATGGAATGTTGTTAATATATATCAAAGTGCCAGAGTAGAGAATGATTGAAGATAATTAGACAAATTTGGATAATTGCTGTAGCAAACAGCTTGACAAATGTAATGGCCAACAGGTAGAATTGTCTTATTCAATTCCAGTTACTAGGGATGGATCTCCCACTATGCAGCCATGCCATAGGATTTCTCCATTGAATCCTCAACATCTAGCAGAAAGATAAGAAGATAAAGATGGAAGATAAATGATTACTTTTAATTTTATCATTGCCCAAGTATGCAAACTCTATAGATAAATGAAATTGTAAGGAGGTCTAGAAGGTTTATCTAGAGCTATAACAAAAAGGGGAAAAATGACATGATTTTGTGAAAAACTAACTCACCTCAGACACAGAATATCTAAGTGAAGACTTTTAGGAATGAGGTGGACCTCAGGAGTAGAAGAGAAGTTTGTCTGTTTTTTGCTTGTGAATATCTCAGGGCCTTAACACTGAGATATATCCCCAAACTTTTTTTTTTTAAGTACCAGGCATTGAACTCAGAACCTTGCACTTACCAGGGAAGCGCTTATTCTACTGAGCTAGCACCCTGACCCTCCATACTTCTTTTGAGAAAGGCTCTTGCTTAGTTGTCTAGAGTGGGATGGAACTTGCAGTCTTTCTCCCTCAGCCTCCCAGAGTGCTGGGATTAGAGATGCACCACTATCCCTCAAAAGAAGTTTTGATGGGAGATAAATATTCAGAGATCAGAACTATGCAATGGAATAATACTAAGCAGGCCCACTGTGCTTGATCATCAGTTTGTCTTAGTTTGATGAAATAAATCACATGAAGTGAACTTTATTACTAGCAGACCAAGGGAAGAAGGAGGTCGAAGATCCACTGTGAGTCAGGCCCCCAAGCGTCAGTTTCACTGGACTGAATTGACTCTCACTCTGGGTCCCATTTGACCAGGGCTCAGAAAAGCAGCTGATGCTGGACCAGAGACCTCAAGGGCCACGTGACGCCCTGAGCTGAACTTAGAAACATCTGCCTCTTCCAGGGTAGAGAGGAAACAAGCCCTCACTCAAGGATTTTCATTTCCTAGGAGGGACAGGAACAAGTCCTAAGCAGTTTCTGGCAGCTCTTCCCAATTTCAGGATATTAACTTCCCAACATATGCTACAGTTATTCTTGAAAACTACAAGGTAGAAACAGAGCAGGGAGACAGCCCAAACCCATCAGGGAACTCTTCTGAAAATATGTAGCATGATCAAGGGATATTTTTGATTTTGTTCTTGTCATTTGTTTTGGTTTCCTTCCTCTTTAAATTAAAAAAAAAAAGTTTTGTATAAAACTATGAAGTTTTCTACCTCAAAGGACTGAATATAAGAAAGGTACACTTACAATAAATATGGTGGTTCTTCACTTTTGATCTTTGAGGTGTAACCTGTTGGAGATCTGAGCAATGTGACCATATAAGGGTGTGGAGCTAGAGTTGTGTACTTCCCTGGTCTGTCTGTCTCTGTCTCTGTCTCTGTCTGTCTGTATGTCTGTCTGTCTGTCTGTCTGTCTGTATCTATCTATCTATCTATCTATCTATCTATCTCTTTCTCTCCACTTAATAGCCAATGCCTGTTAAGGGCTAGACTCTGCACTAGTGACTGGAGATCTGACTGTGATCGCAACCCCTTGTTGAGCTTACATTCTGGCAAGGGAGACGACATTTAAAACAAGTATTTATAGAATTTGCATTACAGTATGATCATATTTATAGAAGTATTTATAGAATTTTATTTGTGATAAAAAGAACAAATCAGATGCATAGGATAGTTTGGGAATATAGAGAAACCATTGCTGACTTTCATGGACAAATATATTTTATGAGTTTCATGCGGGATACAAAGATAAGTAATTTACAAATCTAAAATAGTTGATGAGGAGAATGCATAAAAAAATCTGCATATAAAAAAATCATAATTACATTGCAGTACACTGAACTCCATAGAGACAGAGCCAGGGCAAGTGAGAGCCAGACAGGCACTGGGCAACTCTGTACCTCGCTGAGGAAAACAAGTAAACATGGGCAAAGGAGATCCTAAGAAGCCGAGAGGCAAGATGTCACCATATGCATTCTTTGTGCAAACTTGCCAGGAGGAGCACAAGAAGAAGCACCCAGATGCTTCTGTTAACTTCTCAGTTTTCTAAGAAGTGCTCAGAGAGGTGGAAGACCATGTCTGCTAAAGAAAAAGGGAAATTTGGAGACATGGCAAAAGCGGACAAGGCTCGTTATGAAAGAGAAATGAAAACTTATATTCCTCCTAAAGGAGAAACAAAAAAGAAGTTCAAGTATCCCAATGCACCCAAGAGGCCTCCTTTGGCCTTTTTCTTGTTCTGAGTATCACCCAAAAATCACAGGAGAACATCCTGGCCTCTCCATTGGCGATGTCATGAAGAAACTTAGAGGAATGTAAATAACACTGCAGCAGATGGCGAACAGCCATATGAGAAAAAGGCTGCTGGGCTGAAGGAAAAGTATAAAAAGGACATCGCTGCCTACAGGCTAAAGGAAAACCTGATGCAGCAAAAAAGGGAGTCATCAAGGCTGAAAACAGCAGGAAAAGAGGGAGGAGGAGGAAGATGAGGCTGAAGAGGAGGAAGAAGAAGATGAGGATGAGGAGGATAAAGAAGAGGATAATGATGAATAAGTTGGTACTAGTGCAGTTTTTTTCATGTATATAAAGCATTTAACCCGCCCATACACTCCTTTTGAAGAAAGAAATTTGAAACATAAGGCTGTATAAGATTTATTTTAAACTGTACTTTGTCTTTTTTTTTGTATAGTTAACACACTACCAAATGTGTCTTTAGATAGCCCTGTCCTGGTGGTAGTTTCAATAGCCACTAACCTTGCCTGGTACTGTATGGGGGTTGTAAATTGACATGGAAATTTAAAGCAGGTTCTTGTTGGTGCACAACACAAATTAGTTTTATGCAGGGATGGTAATTTTTCAACTTCAGTTGTCTCTGATGCAGCTTATACAAAATAATTGTTGTTTGGTTAACAACAATTTGTTTGGTTAATTTTTTGCACTCTGTAATTGCAAAAAAAAAAGTTGCAACTATTTTGTTGACATTTTGAATGCTTCTAAATACAACTTCTTATTTAAAAACTAAATCATATTATAAAATAAAAAAATAAAATGTCTCCCAAAATAATATGTATAAACAATTTGTATGCCTTTGAGTGTCTAGGAGGGACAGATGGCTTTGAGGAGAAGGAAGGTGGCTGATCTTGCCACGGGCTCCCAGGAGAGCCAAGAAGTCAGAATGCACTTGAATCTTCTACCAGGGAAAGAGGAGAGAGCTGTGGGTAGTGGATGGGGTAGAAAATGTTTAGTTTCTCTCCATTCCATGGAAGGTAAAGAGGAATGTAGGCAGGTGCCAGGGATATAGCTCAGCAGCATGAGCACCTGCCTGGCAAGTGCAAGGTTCTGAGTTTGATTCCCAGCACCAACAAACAAAAACAACCCAAAAGAAGTAGGTAGCCAATTGCAAAGATTTTTTTTTTGTGAGAACAGATATGGAGGCCTGGATTGGAGCAGAAATAGTAGATGAAGGAAAACTAATGAGACAAATGACAACAAAAGGAAATGAGACAGACATGTGTTTGAAGCATTAAAAGGAGCAGGAAGGTTTTTTTTTTTTGCACATTTTTTGAGTACCCATCATGAAGCAAATGCTACTAGGTATGTAGAGTCAGGGCGGGCACACTATCATTCATACTGCAAGAAATAAAAGAATGCTCAAGCTATGCAGACTTTATACAGCTGTTTCTTTCCTACATGACTTTCTGGACAGACATTCATGTTGCTGCCAATTTTTTTTTTCATTCCATTAATCGTATAGTTATTTTCTTTGTATCAATCTGTCTGCAAATATCATGCTGCTTTAGTGAGAAGTGAAATGATGTCAAGCACGAAACATACTGAGGTCCACAGTCACTTGGCTATGTGCTGCCATGTCCCACTACATACATGTTATTTTGGTGTAACAGACATTACATTTGCACAAACTGTGAACTGGCAGTCTGTATTTATATACAGCCTGTCCCCCAGGGATGACCTGTGGGCACATAAGTCTTCCAGAGCTGGAAGCGCTGCACGAATGTTGATTGTGCGATGTGTTTTTATAGAAACATATCCTAATGTGAGTTTCCAATTTGGAGGCATCCATCTAGGTACTCCTTCATTTAAAATAAAACACAAAGATGTTTAGCTGTGCAAACGTATAAGGTCCTTCCAAGGAGGCTTCAATTTCGACCGCTCTTCATAAATCTGTTTCTTTGCTTTCTGTTTTCAAAAGAAAAAGCTATTTGAATGCTAACAAATCAGTTTTTGTGAGTTATTCAGAATGTAAAATCAGCAGCTCTAAAGAAAGCAACTGCAACATAAATGCATTCTGGTTACAAATAGAACTTAGGGCGTGAATAAAATCTTGCACTTTTTATTTTTTAAAGAGAATAAAAAATAGTAAAAGAATAAAATTAGAAACGGTACAAATTTCAATAAACAAAATAATAGAAATTCAACAATGGTTGTTATACTGCACAGGGCTGGGGAGGTAGCTCAGTGGCATAAGCGCCTGCCTAGCAAGCACAAAGTCCTGAGTTCAATCCCCAGTACAAAAGAAAAATCTGTTATACTGCTTAATGTTGTCTCCAAATTAGTTGTTCATGTTACCAGATGCAAACATACAAAATTGGTCAAAAAAAGTTATAAAAAAATTTTAAAAGAGAGAGAAAAGTATAAACATTAATTGGTCCTTAAGTCTTAAATCAGATTAAGGAATTTCCAAATGCCATTTCTTTGCAACCTTCCACCAACAAAAACTACATTGTAGTTAGGACTTGAGAACTGCCCCCTTTGTACATAAAATAAACAACTTGTTTTTAAGCTGAACTTCAAGGAAAATTTGTCTTTCACAACCACATTATGAACATTCTTCTGCTAAAATATTTGGATAGTAAGGTTTGCAAGAATTTCTCAATGCCTCTAGCTTCCTTCTTAAAGAATTAATAAAATTAATTAATAAAAATGCACATTCTGAAAACCCTATGTTGCTTTCAACAATGGAACCAGAAATTAAAAATGGTTGCTGAAGGAGGTTTGTACACACATGATGAGAAAATGTAGATTCAGACTATGTATTTTAGCCATACATGTGCTTCCACTGGGGCATGAATACATACTTTCTAAATCTTCAATTGGAATCAGGCTGAAACACATCTCTTTGCACTACTCTTGCAAAGAAAAATCTTAACTTTTTTTTGCACAACCAAAGAATAGGTGTTTCTTTTGTCATTCTTTTCCTTGACTATTTTAAAATCTATAAAGAAAAAAGAGGGGTTGGGAAGATAGTCCAGAATCTACCTGTAAAGCACAAGGACCTCATTTTGATTGCCAGCCCCACACACCATGTTGGCCCTGGAACCCTGGGCAGGCTGTGCTGGAGGGAGGTTGAAACAGGAGGATCACTGCTAATTCAAGACCAGCCTGGGGCTACAAAAGTCAGCACAAGCCCAGCCTGAACTGCATAACAAGACCCTGAAAAGAAAAGAAGGAAGAAAGGGTGGGAGGAAGGGAGGGAAGGAGGGAGGGAGGGAGGAGAGAGAGAGAGAAGGAAGGAAGGAAGGAAGGAAGGAAGGAAGGAAGGAAGGAAGGAAGGAAGGAAGGAAGGAAGGAAAAAAGGAAGGAAGGAAGGAAAGAAGGAAGGAAGGAAGGAAAGATTTGGGAACATTTCTTAACAGTTAAAAAATTTTCATGAGTTGAAGAAAATAAATACATTTCTCACCATGCCCCTTAGGCTCTATACCTCTATACCTATATATTCAAGGACAGTCATTAGACACTGAAACATTTAGACAGGAAAACAATTCTTCTAATTTTGCCGTAACTGGTCTGCAAACTCACATGATTATATGACATTCATAAAGCAAACTCTACAAATATCATGATTTTTTCTACTGTAGTATTTACCCTTCATCCACAACTAAAGGAAATAGAACAATTAGGGTTGATTGCCCTAAGGTTCGCTTTTGCAGCAACACTTTCAGATGTGTGGAACGTGGGAAGGAGAGGGCTTGAGGCTTCTGTCCTACAACTGGGTTCTGTGTTCACCTGTGTGGATTGCATAAAACAAAGCCTCAGCGTTGCTTGAGCTCCTGGGAATGGTGATCCAAAGACTAAAATCCTCAAACAATCTTTTTTAACATATGCACAACTTTAAGTTTGTACAAGCAAATATCACTGGAAATGATTTTACAACATATCGTTAAAAATTTCTTTTTCAGACTGCTATATATAAGTGCTCTTGACAACTGAAGAATTAAAATCATATGATTTCTTTTTAACTTAATTTCTTTTTAACTGTAATGAGTAGTTGTTATGGACAGACATGTGAGTACATATATTTGATATATATGTCCATGCATACATGTTTGTATACAGTGTACACACATATATACATTACTGCTATGCATACACATATATTTAATGACAAACGCAGGCTCACAGGGGTGCTTCTTTGAGCTCATGTTATTAGCAGCCAATAACGCTACTTTGGTCTGTTTTCTTTTTTTTAAACTAAGAGCCAGATACGCCTCTGGCCACACTGTGCACTCTGCATAACACACTCCCAACTTCAAAGAGGCCGTGTCAGCATCAAGCTTTTGAAGCTAGGCAGAAGGCATGTCCACAGGCCTCAAGGCACAAGGAGGACAACCAGTGCCCTCTTGGTCACAAGGAAGGTGTGTTTCTGTGATCAAGCCAGCCGTGGACAGCCTCAAACTCCCAGACCCTGTGTTATTCCTATTCATCCCAGTGAGTGCTGGTGGCTAGCAAAAGCATCACAGTAGTCCTGTAAGACATTATCTCCTTTAACAGTGAGTCCTAGGCTAAGCAGGTGGCTTGTGGAGCTGATTTCAAATAACAGAAGTTATTCTTTATTGGATGATGGCTGTAGCACAGTCCCTCTTGTGCTTTTTATGTGTGCTACTATTATTCCCATTTATTGATAATTTCATGTATATTTAACTCTCGTCATATCCCTATGAAATACGTACTAACGTTAGCCCAGTGTAATAGATCAAGGAGCACTACTTTCAGAAGGGGCCTGCCAGGATCATAGGACCACTGAGTCACAAAACTAGGATCAGAGCTGAGTCATTTTTCTGTTTTTAGATTTTATGCCTTCCTTTTTAAAAAATTTAAACAGTTGCCACTTATTAAGCACTTGAAATGTGCCAAGCATTATGTTAATCATTTGTTAATCAAAGAGATATCTGATCTCTTTGAGAGTCATCAAGCATCATAAGGTGGAGATTCTCATTCTCCGCGTTCTGTGGCTGAATAAGGAAGACCCACTCAGTGCTCTCAAATCCCATGTACTCTGCCTCTCCTGTGGAATCTGTATCCATCTCCCTCATCTGAGCAGCAGACAAGAGCAGAGACCACAATGTAGGGCAGAATTAGAGTGCAATCCACACATGTCTCTTGAATCACTACTCTTCCAGGCTTCAGTGTTTATACAAGAGCCATTTGCAGCCTATATCCAAATAATTTTTTAAAAGAGACAAACTCCAGCAGAAAAATTGGTGGTGAAGTCTGAGCTGCACATCATCTTTCATAATCAACACTAGTGCATTTTGCAATATAAATTTGTGTGGGTTGCGGCATTGCTCGTATGAAGACAATGCCTTGATGTATGTGAAATTTGTGTACAGCTGTACCAATCGAGGCAACTAGCAACACAAAGATTGACAGTACCCCTCCAAACCTTGACCTTCAGGTCCGTCCACCCCCACCCACCCTCGCCCTGTGAACACTACAGTTATGATCTGGCATAGTACAGTTATTTAGCACTTAAATCATTCAGCAAATTTTCACCTCCATCACTGTCTTTAAACTAGAGCTTCTACCCTGTATATAATAAGTACCCTCATCAGGGAATGCATTGGGTACTGTGCTGCTGATGAAGGAGGCGTGTGATTACACTGCCATTCCTCCAAGCCCCGTCTACCACAAGCCTGCTTGCCAAAGTTGTTCTGCCCATCTTCTGTACAGCTTGTGGTGCCCACAGCATTCTGGGCACTAATTGTGCAGTGGTATTCCAGTTTCCTGCTGGCTTTTCACCACACAGTGAAGCTGCAGAGTCAGGTTTTTGGCTAGGTTCATGCTCTGGCCATGGCTCAAGCCCAGAGCCATCTCAAAGCTAAGTCTCACAGTCAGGGACCACAAGTACCTGTCCTCTGATCTTTGTAGCAATAGCCGGACGCCAGCACTGTGCATCAAAATACTTTAAGAAAGGATAGCCTTTCTCTTTCCAAGGAAAGTGTCCACAGCAAGAAAGTCTAGCTTGGTGTCACCCACCCACCCGGGGAATAGAAATATATCCACTGGCCACATGATATATGTGTCAAAGTTGGATTCCAGAAAAATTGCCACAATCTGTAACTTCACCTGCCCAAAAAAAGCAACCTACTATGATGCCTAAATTTTCTATTGTTTTGTTTAATAGGTTAAATAAAATAATGGAGAATTTTTGTTAATTCCTACAGACCTGATCTTAAGTACATGACCCTTCCTCTCTGCTTTCACACAAAGGAGGTTTCCATCACACCACAAAGGAGGTTTCCATCACACCACAAAAAAATAGTTTTGCTTGAAATTTCCCTTAATATAATAGCATCATGATGATCAACCCAGAGACTATTTATGAGCTGCAAGGAAATGTAACAGATCACTTACCCAAGAGTATGAGAAAAACTGGTGTTGAGTGTGCATACACAATTCAGTGCCTAGTGATACAGCACGCTCAGGTCACTCAGCTAGGCAGGCTCAACACCAAGGTTTATGCTAGCCATGTACAGCTCCAGGACCTCATCTGTCCTACTGAACCAGAAGAGCAGTGACAGAAGACAATGCAAGCTTCTGTGGGAAGACCACTTGCTGGTCAGCATGATCTCCTATAATTGCTCTGTCCTCTTCATTCCATGTGACCCTAAGGGCACTACATTAACCAAGGCTTCCCCCAGAACTTCCCAAGGAAATACTCAGAACAAAGTTTTCTGATAAATAAGTTCAAGTGAATGATTAATAGCCTGTCCACAACAGTAAGAAGACAGGAGAAATCAGTTAATGAGAAAGTAGGTAAGTAAGACTTCTCACCCAAAACTCCATTTTCTGCTTGAGTCTTGATGGGTGACTCCCCAAGGAAGCATGTTAGGAAAGACCATTCTCCCATCAAGAGGGTGGTAACAGAGAATGTGCTGTTGGAATTCACAAGTGTTTCCATGTAGTGGCTTCAAGAATTGTGTAAAGAGATCCAGAAATTTGCCATGGAGAAGTGATAATTCTAGACACAGCACTGAAAACAGGCACAATCAGGCTGTCTGGGCCAGAAAAGTAAGTGCTTCCCACACTGTATACATGCAGAAAACATGAGAATTATGATTGCCAAAGTAAGTTGTCAGTGTTGCTTAGCTAAGTACTTGTCACCAGTTAGTCAATATGAATGACAAGAAATCAGTAAAAATTGAGATTATAAGGATAGGAGAGGAAGAAGGAAGGAGGGAGGGAGGGATGGAGGGACGGAGGGAGGGAGGGAGGGAGGGAGGGACAGAGGGAGGGAGAAAAATGGAGAAAGAGAAAATGTAGGGGAAGGAAGATGATTTTAACACTGACACTTGGCATTAGGAAATAAACCATGGACAATTGGTGCTGAAAACCAAGCTGGCCAGGGGGGTGGAGTTACAGCGTCCCTGTTGTCCTGGATAGGCAGGCCAGAGTCTGGGTTGTCTGGTGCTCTCTTACACCTTTAATGTTGAACTTCAAAAAGGACACAAAGGAACAAAGGAAAAGACAGATGACAGCACAAGTAACCTGGCCTCTGCATCCCAGCTCATGCGTATCATGTATTAAGTACATGACCCCTCCTCTCTGGTTCAGCTGCATGAACTGTCTTTTCTCTATGCAATGAGAACAGGGAACTGTGTCCACCCCTTTTTAAATTTATTTATGCCGGGCGTGGTGGCGCATGCCTGTAATCCCAGCACTCGGGAGGCTGAGGCAGGCGGATTGTTGTGAGTTCGAGACCAGCCTGAGCAAAAAAGTGAGCTTAAGGCCAGCCTCAACTGCATAGTAAGACCCTGTCTCAAAAAGACCAAAAAATAAATAAATAAATAAATAAATAAATAAATAAATAAATAAATAAATTTATTTATTTGTTTGTGTATTTATTTATTTATGGTGCAGGATCTCACTCCACAGCTTAGATTCTTAGTGATCCTCCTGTCTCAGCCTCTCCAGTGCTGGGATTACAGGTGTGCACCACCCCACCATTTCAGTGGCTGGCTCAGCATGTGATACCAAGGATTGAATCTGGGCTCTTTTGCTTGCCAACCAAGTGCTCAGACTACTGAACTGTCTCCCCAGCCCTTGGGTCCCTTTTATTGCATTCATAATATGAGAATTCTAACCAGCTCAGCTACAATTGCATCCTGTACCTACCTCTTGTAAATTAAATTAATGCAGCACAGAAGCTGAAAAGGAGAGGGATCCCACATGTGAAGTCATAATCCTTGATAAGATACCCTGCATTAGGATATTCCATGTTAGGGTATCCTTTGTATAGGGCAGAATTGTGTTTATTAACTTATAAATGGCTACCCAGGAGTGAAAACTTTAGCTTCCTTTTTAATACCTAATACTTAATGATTTTAATACTTAAATGATTAGACAATATAGGATTTTATTCTACCTGATCTCAGTGTCTTAACCTATGACATGTGGAAAAGTGACAGTGGAGACACTAATACAGTCATGTTCAAAAAAGACTTTAATTCCTACTTTAAAAACAAAGGGTAACGGATGGACATTGGGAATTGTATTTTATTTAAATAAAATGAAGAGCAGCAGGAAATGAAGTTCAGGTCCAAATTATATCCTTGAAATAACCTGATGAAGGAATATAATTCTGTCCCATCTTTCAGATTATTTCAAATAGTCACAGCTTATAAATTATTGTTATTTTAGAGAAGAAGCCTTTCTGGCTCAGATAAGAGCTAAAGAATTCAACATCATCTGTATTTCAAATGCCATCTTTTTTAGGAATGATCATTTGAGAAGCAGAGTGACTCCATGGGGAAAGCTTTTGGATCTTCAGAATCTAATTAAATAACTAATTACCAATAGATACTGGCAAGGCATATTACAGGCACTAGAGTTATAAAAAAAATCTTAATAACATTAAACTCCAGTATCCCAAAAAATACATTTCTATGAACTAGTATTATATATATATATTATATATTATTTTTAATGAAAAAGAAATAGCAATGAGACAGTTTCAAAACAAGTTAGTAGGACAGTTACAATAATTAATGCATAGTATATTGTTGTCATCATAGTAGTTATGCAGAATACAAAATGATATCTTCTCTAAACACTATTAGTACAAATCTTTCTTGTCATTGAAGTAAGAGCAAGTAGCTGGATATCTATTCTATTTTGTATATACAGATATATATTTTTTCAACACAAAATGGTCCTGGATATCTATTCTATTTTGTGTATCAGATATATATTTTTTTCAACACAAAATGGTCCTCCGTTTATATCCCCTTTTCTTGTTTAGTTTTGTCAGAGTTGGGTATTCCATTGCCATTCAAATATTATAGGTGTGTGAATTCAGCAAAATAATCCAATATAGTCCAGTAGTTCATAATAGTAATGGATTATCCATAGGACTGGCAATGTCAGAAATTGTTGACTTGAACCTTTCACAGTTTAGCATTTTAATATAACTATTTTTTATGCCTTGTGATTATACTAGTATTCTTTCTTCTTACAGAAATGAACTAACTGGGGGAAAGGCAAACAGCAAAAAAGAGTGCTCATACATAGTCTTGCCCAAGTCCAAGTTTATTTGTGTTCGTTAAAATGTAAAGTAGAAATACAAGCTTTCAACAGTGTCTGGTATTGGCAAAGTCAAGCTACATTATTTCCAAATCTCTTAGTCAAAAATGTCTAGTGCAGGGCCAGGGAGATGGCTCAGTAGAATAAGCGCTTCCCTGGCAAGTGCAAGGGCCTGAGTTCAATCGTCAGTTCTGCCAAAAAAAAAAAGTCTAGTGCACACTGTTGAAGACAATGATTTTGTTCCACTGATGATCTAATAGCATTAACAATTCTGAGCTGAGGGTTCCTTCATAAAGGATTTTATCTAAAAATTGTGCCTAATGAATTTATATAACTGTGAAAGTTAGCAATCATATCTTCTGAGAGGACAATTGTTCTCTTCTAATAAGTCATGCATCCTCTACTTTGGTAACTACTAATTTTAAAAAGTAGCTAAGACTTACTAATAGCAAAAATGATAATGGGAAGCTAGGCAGACATATTTGGAAAAGGTCTTTTTTCTTTTCTCTTTTGCTTTTTGCTTGGTCTTTTGGCAAGCTGAGACAAAATTCAAATGTGAAAGCAATTCCATTAAGATTGTTGAGCTCCACTCTGATAAGTATTAAAAACATACATGTAGTTTTACCATGAATACAAGTGATTTATATTGATTTTTTTTTTCCTCAACAGTCCCAAAGAATAATGAGCTTTTTCCTTCTGTCATGTGGGCTTTTCTGTTTGAATTTGTTTTACACAGAGCTCCAAATGTTCTGCTGTCTGGCAAAATGTGTGGATGGGTTGATTTATTCAACTTGTTTTACAGTTTGTAATGACAGCTTTTAAATTGAGATACCATTTTAAAAGTAGGTAAATAAATGGATGAAGAAGCCCCAGTAGACAGAAACGATATTATTCAACATCCCAGCAAGAAACATCCTCCCTGAGCACAAAACCAATACAGATAAGCTTTAAAATATCCTCCCTCCAGTGTCATGTGGGCTAAAACTGAACTTAATGGACTGATCACATAAGTGGAATGATCTGAATATTCCCAAATGGCATGTAAGAAAAGTAAAAACCTCCAGAGCTTAAACTAAAATACCATCCAATACCTTCAGGAAAGATTCCCTGGACAAGAATTTACTAACTGTGGGCTACAGCAAAGTCATTTTTAGTAATCTTCTTCCATTAGCCATAAAGAGTTTTGTGGGGGTATAGCTCAGTGGTAGAGCATTTGACTGCATAAAGAGTTTTGTTTTCCTTTCTTCTAGTTTTCTCTCTTTAACAATAGCATAGGCTTCTGCGAAGAGGGTGTTTTAAAAGGCAGATGGCCTGCTAAAGGAAAAACTACAGTGAGGGAAAAGTCACTAAAAATGTTCTGGTGGAGAGCATATAATATATTTCACAGCACAATCCGAAGAAGTAATTTTTAGGGTAGTGCAAAATACAAATGAAAGTTAAGCAAATAACTGATAAAACAAAGAGGACATCTATGAAGCCCAAGTGGAAACCTCTAGTTACCTTTTCATGTAACTTGGTGATGATCTTATTTTCAATTCAAAGGAGATAAAAGCGCGGTGATGTTTCTCCATCACCGTGCCTCTTCTAGCTCCGTGGATCACCTCCCTCTTTCTGAGGCACGTGCTTGTGGCCTCCAGTCTCAGCAGTTCTGTCTCCTTCCTCTCTTTCTGCCCATTTCTTCTTTGCAATGCAAAAATGTTTTGTCGTTTGTATTTGAATTAAGGTTCCACCCTTTTTATTATCCACAAGATTCCACCCGATTACGTCACTTATGGTCCTTGAAGAGTTTTAGTCCTTACCCAAAGGATAATCTAGCACTCAGAATACAGTATTTGTGACAAATGAGGACAGTATAATTCTCTTTATAGTTTATCTTAGTTTTGCTCATAGGTGGTCTCCACAGCCCCAGAAGCAACCTCTTGTGGTTTCAGTTTCACAGATGCTTATAATGAAAGGGAACATTTGGAAGACCATTGAGAAAACACAGAACCAGAGCCACATTATTAAATTATTTCAAGCACGAAATAAATACTAGGAAGCACATTGAAAGAAGTCATAAACCTGGTAATGTAATTCAAAAGAATTCAGCAGACAAGGCATTTACAAAGGTACCCAAATTTAAATACTGATGCAAACCCCATAATATTATATTCTGTAGCTACTTGTACATTATTTCTCTTTGTGACTATGCTTCAGTTTAATAAATTCTTCGTCTACTGGGACTAGAATTATAACAAACTTCTAGTTTCTCAGTGTTGGTAAGTCTTGTATCAAATAAGACTATCACTCTACAAGTGAGTGGACAAAAATGATACCATGAAGAGACACACGAATACCTGTAATATTCCAAACCCCAATCAGAAAGAATCAATCCATACAATTGTCATGGTAAATGCTTTCAAAATTCATCACCTGGGCTGGGGAGATGGCTCAGTTGAATAAGCGTTTCCCTGACAAGCACAAGGGCCTGAGTTCAATCCCCCGTTCCACCACCAAAACAAACAAACAAACAAAAAAGACAAACTATTTTAAAAGCCGGGCGTGGTGGCGCATGCCTGTAATCCCAGCACTTGGGAGGCTGAGGCAGGAGGATTGTTGTGAGTTCGAGACCAGCCTGAGCTACAAAGTGAGCTTAAAGCCAGCCTGAACTGCATAGCGAGACCCTGTCTCAAAAAGACAAAAAAAAAAAAAAAAAAAAAAAATTCATCACCTTTTTCTGTTTCATAAGTTAAATAAAATTAGTAGTGATCTCTCCTGTGTCAAAATGAAGATCTCAGGGGCCAGGAATTCCAGCCTACCACGGTGGCCCACCCTGGGCATGGGATGGCACGCACCTGGACTCCCAGCTCTTGGGAGGCGGATCACTACGAGTCCTGCCTAGTAGTGTGACCCTGAACACCCTGCAGACCCTTCCCTAAAAAATATGGCAGAAAACAAGGTCTAGGGTTTCTGCCTTTGTGATATTCCTGAATAAATGGGCCATCTTCATTCTATACCTAAATAATCT
>PVKA01020790.1:0-39733 GCA_004027165.1 Ctenomys sociabilis
AACTGTACTGTCTATACACACACAGGATGATTTTTTCTTTCTACAACCCTTCCTTTGTCTATACCTGTCAAAAGTGGGCACTCCGTTGACATTCAACTACCTTAGGTGCTTGAACTCGACACCACAATCCAACACAGAATGTTTACTGAGGCTTCACTGTGCAGCTATGATTGAGTCCTGTGGCCGACCTCTTACTCCAGCCCCGCCCTGCCTTAGCACAAACCCTCGGGTGATGCCTCAGGGGTCGCCTCAGATAACGAAGACCCTCTTGGGGCTGGGGCGGCAGCTCAGTGGCACAGCGCTTGCCCAGCACAAGTGGGGGGCCTGAATGCTAAGCACTGTACCACAAGAAGAAAAAGTAATAATCGCAAAACTAAAGATAACCTCACCACTCAGGAAATTCCAAAGGTTTAAAGGCCGCCTCCCAGGAACTGGGGCAGAAACAAGCCGAATTCTTCCTTATACAGATGCGCCATTCTTTCTAATGATGTTGGATTCAGCTTACTTTTTGTTAAGGATTTCGTGTCTATGCTCCTGAGGAATATTAATATGTAGTGTGGTAAATTTTGACAGATACTTTTAATCAAAATTTAAAAGCTCCTTATATTCCCAGTATGTAGGCATTTTAATCAGGAATAGATGTTTGACTTTTCTCAAATGCTTTCCCTATTAGGATGATAATGTAGCCATATTCCTTTACTTTATTAACATGATGGATTTTGTTACATCTAGTGTTGATCAATCCTTCGCTTTTGGAAAATGATTTTTAATGTTATTTAAATTTTTCATTTTTAAGAAATCCAATTTAATATCATGCATAACAGTAGTACACCTTTTTAAAAAGTGAAATAATAAGCTAGACTCAGAAAGCAAAATATCACATTTTCACTTATATGAGATACCTAAGATATAAATAAATAAACAGATAAGTATATCAATAAGAGGTGCTAGGAAACTAGAAGGAAGACACTTGGAGCTGGGGCAGGAGATTGGGGATGCAGAGGAAAGGGAGAGGGGGTAAAGGGATTGAAACTGATCAAGGTATGTTACATATGTGTACCGTCCCAAAAGAAGCATCACTATTCTGCGTTACAGACATGCATGAGAGAAGGAAGAAAGTGAGAAAGATAAAGGAAAAAAGATTTCATTGTAAATCTCCAGTACTGTAAAATATATAATTTGCTGAAATTATATTCAGTAAATAGATTCGTCATCCACTTTGCCTTACTTTCTTGTCACTAAGACACAATACCCAACACCCACAACTCTAAGGAGGAAAGGTTTATTTTGGTTCACAGTTGGTAGATATTTCAGTCCACAGTCCGCTGGCTCCAAGGCAGGACAGCTCGGTAGTGAAGCAAGGCAGAGAAACAGCACAGGATGTGTGGTGGGGGAAGCAGAAAAAGCTCAAGGAGGGGGAGGCAAGGAGATGCACAGTTCAGGGCCACGCGCCCAGTGACCGGCCTCCTCCAATCAGGCTTTGCCTTTCAAGATCATATTTAACTATGAACACATCAGTAGACTAATCCTCTGATGAGTACCACAACCCCATGGCCCAATTGCCTCCCAGCCCCCACCTGGGATCACAGGAGGCTTAGGGGGCACATCCAGGTATAAACCAAGACATTTTTTCAACTGATAAAAATATTTTTAGATCATGAAACTATTTTTAAAAATATGATTATAAGTAGCTGTATAACAGGTTATCCTGTGGGGATTTATATTTAACTAGTCCCTTATGGTAATTTATTTTGATTTCTGCCAATTCCGCACAATAAATGCAGAAGGAGGGAAAAAGTAGGACTATTCTGTATATTTGCAAATGCATAGCATACTCCTGGAAAATGAGTAAGAAATTTGTTCCAATAGCTATGCTTGGCAAGTGCAAAGTCCCAAGTTTGATCCCCAGTACAGAAAAAAAAAAAAAAAAAAAATCCACAATAGCTATCTTAAGAACAGAAGAAGCCGGGCATGGTGGCTCATGCCTGTAATCCCAGCACTCGGGAGGCTGAGGCAGGAGGATTGTTGTGAGTTCGAGACCAGCCTGAGCTACAAAGTGAGCTTAAGGCCAGCCTGAACTGCATAGGGAGACCCTGTCTAAAAAAAAAAAAAAAAAAAAAAAAAGAAAGAAAGAAAGAACAGAAGAAATAATAAATAAAAAACTAAAATAAATATTTATTTTAAAAATTTAGAAATAATTTTTAAAAAGAATAGAGGACTAAGTGGTCAAAAGACACAGATAGACAATCCTAGTGCCTTCTTTAAGGCCTGTTCTAGGGCCTTAAAATGCTTTTGAAAATACCAAGCAAGCCGGGCGTGGTGGTGCATGCCTATAATCCCAGCACTCGAGAGGCTGAGGCAGGAGGATTGTTGTGAGTTCAAGACCAGCCTGAGCTACAAAGTGAACTTAAGGCCTGCCTGAACTGCATAGTGAGACCCTGTCTCAAAAACAAAAAAAGAAAAAAGAAAGAAAATACCAAGCAAGTGCAAAGGCTGTAGAAAATGCAGGCGGTCCCATTGTCCACCATTCCCAATTCTTTTACATTCTAGGCCTTCCCAGAAGTTAGCTATCTATGGTTTTGAATTAGTTCTTCTGGAGAATATTTTTTGGATCTGTAAACATATAACATTTTGAGCTTAAACAGAAGGATATAATGGTGTATTCCCTCCAGTTCTCCCACCCTGTCATCAAAGAAATATATATACATACTCCTGTGTGTGTGTGTGTGTGTGTGTGTGTGTCTGTCTGTCTGTCTGTCCATCTGTCTGTCTGTCTTAGGCAGGTGAGACCACACCACAAGTGTATATGTAAGCCTGCTTACAAAACTTTATAGAGCCGGGCATGGTGGTGCAGGTCTATAATCCCAGCACTCGGGAGGCAGAGGCAGGAGGATTGTTGTGAGTTCGAGACCAGCCTGAGCTACAAAGTGAGCTCAAGGCCAGCCTGAACTGCACAGTGAGACCCTGTCTCAAAAAGACAAAAAAAAAAAAAAAAAAAACCTTTATAATTTAGGGTTCCCCCTCATCTTTTTGTTTGTTTTCAGATGAGGCCTCCCTCTCCTGCTCTTATGGCCTAAAACTCACTGTCCCTGCCTCAGCGTCCCGCAGTCTGAGACAGCAGGCATGGACCACAGTGCCTGGCTCCCCTCCATCTTTCTAAAAGCATCACAGCATTCTATCATGTTTTCACATGATTCTTCCTCTACCAGCCCTGGAACCTCTCTATATTGACACCTAGAATGAGAGCAATGAAACTGTTACTTCTTAAATCATACACATTTTTGTTGTTTTAACAAAAAATTCCCAATCGTTGTGCACAGTAACCATACTGAATACACCGATGGAGCCTTTTTCTCCAGCCTCCACGCACCTCTCCTGCTCTCTATGACCCTGATGGAGCAAGGCAAGGTCTTGCTGTAGACCCCTGTGTGCAAGTGCTGGCAGTTGGGTGGCCTCCTAAGTGTCTGAGATGGTGTAATGATAGGTTGTGAAATGTCACAGCAGGCTGGAAAGACTGCCCCAGTCATGACAGCGAGGGGAGGGAGCTGCAGGTGGCAGCCAAGCTGAAGGCAGGCAATTTAGATGCATTTAGTCCTTGTCTCAGCTTCTCCATTAGCGCAGTGACACCCAGAGTTCCTTCTGGAAGACCTGGCTAGCCTTTTCTGGCAGCACTCACCTCCTACGGTCAGGCGAGCTTGACAGTGGCCTGGGTCATTTCCATTTTCAAGACTCGCAGCAAATTAAAAGAGTGAGATGGCTAGCAGGGTTAGCAAGACCTGAACCAAGGCAAAGTCCTAACACATACAAAGCAATGTAATTGCACTGGTTAAAGATAATGACGGGATTTACGAACAGTATTAATTCACAATGTACTACAGATGGTACAGTCCAGGCACGGAACACACATTTACAACCATCTGAAAAATAGCTTTCTTTTTCTAGTCTGCCATGGTGGTGCTGTAACCGAATGAGTAAATGCCTTCGGAGAAGGCTAACTTTGAGCAACTTTCCAAACGTGAAACAAGATAAATGTCTTCATGGCTTCTCCAACCTACCAAAGCTCATCTACTCAGAGGAAGAGGTCCTGTTTAAGCCTAAATCCCGTGCCTGAGCGGATGACCCACTTCTTAAGCAAATCTAAGTGCATTTTATGGTTTTCCAATGTATGTGTCTTATTTTAATAAAAATAAAAGAGAAAAAATGTTCTGTCTCTGGAGCTGTGAAAGGGAAGAGGCGATAGGGCGTGAGTTTGAGGTGGGAAGGGGGCAAGTCTAAGACATGGGGAGCTTCAAGCCACCACAAGAGGAAGGTTCTTAGATCAAGCACCGGGTGGATTAAGGTATCAGCCTGAGAGGTGGATCCTGAAACAAATGAGGAGGATTCTAGGATACAACAAAGCCGAATTCTGGAACATGAAAGCAGTAGGTTCTAGGACAGGGACAGATGGGTGGTGGGCAGGCCATCCCACTCCTTGCTCCCAGAACCCACCCAAGCACTGTTCCCTTGGAGTCCACAACACCCAGAGCCACTCAGCCCGTGTCTCCCCCACAGGCCTCTCCGGGGCCCCAGTCCCGGCGTCTCAGGTCCCTTTGGACACTCGCATCGGGTCCTGCGTTTTCCCTTCCTATCACTCAGCATGGCCCCAGCAGTGGACCAGACTTAGATCTGCTATGACAGGTGGCAGAAGCCTGTGCCCTCAGGGCAACAGCGGACTCCCAGCCGGCAGGGACCACGCTTGCTCCGGATCCAGCCCGGAGCCAGGCACACGGGTCACAAGAACGACTGACTTTTCCGTGAGCCAGAGGACCCTGCTTGATTCGCGATTTCATTCCGAGTGCCTTAGAAGTGTAAGTTGGTTGCATCAATCAATAAAGCAAAGAGGAAACTGAAAGAGCAAGAAGGAGGAAGTGCGGGAGTGGAGAGGCACAGGGAAAGAGGAGGTGGGGGAAGCAGCCGCGCTCGGGACCCGACGCCGAGCGGCCGGGAGCCGCCTGCCTCCAGTGCGTCCCGGGCCTGCGCGGGACGCTGCGCGCGCAACCCGGAGAACCCCGCGCGCGTGCAGCCCGGTCTCCGGCGCGCCCGGCGCAGGTGCGGGCAGGGGGTCCCGGCCCCGCCCGCAGCGCCCGCCCCGCCCCCGCCGGGCCCGCGCACGGCATTGTGGGAGTTGTGGTCTCCGCGGCCCCGGAGAGCGCAGCGCGGCGTCGGCAACGGCGGGCACCGGTTCCGCGCGCCTTGGTTCGGTCCGGCAGCAGTGGCGCGCGCCAGGCGGCGGCCAGGCAGTGGCTCTGCAGCGCGGGCAGGGGGCGTCCGCGCCCTCGGGCGGCGGCGGCGTCCTGGTCCCCACGGTCTCCTGCGCGCCCAGGCGCAGGTGAGCGGCGTCTCTTCGGGCTGCGGGGCCAGCGGGAGGGACCGGGCTGAGCGGGGGCCGGGCGGTTGCGGCCCGCGGCCGCGGAGGATGCTCTGGATGCCTGCGCCCGCATCCCGGCCCGGCGAGGGGCTGCAGTCTAGCGCCCGTTACGTGCCGAGCGCCCTCGCCAGGGACTTTCACGGCTGGGTTGGACATCATCACCCTCCTCCTTCTCGTCGTCGTCGTCTTCTTCCTCCTCGCTTCCTCTCCTCCGCCTCCATCCTTTCCTTCTCCAATCCCCTCCCCCACGGGACCTCTTCACCTGGAGCCCTCATCCTCTCCTCCTCTACCCTCTCCTGGCCTTCAGCATCACCCACTTTCTGTATTCCTATTGGTGACCCACCTCCCATCCCACGAGTTCTCACATGCCAGACACCACCTTCCCTCATCCTTACCTGCTTGCCCACTTTTCCTGCCAACACTCACCTTCCCTTTCTAACCCCCCTCACCCCCTGGCCTCATGGTAGTCACCGTCTACGTGTCAACCTCTGCGTCGACCCATCCTCTACCCTCTACTCTCCCCTCTTCCCCAGTCCAAGAGGTGGGTGCTGAGATCTCTGGCCTGGAGTGAGGAAGGTGATCCCTATGAGGAAAGACTGGCCGGCCTCTGGGCAGCTCTGTGACTTCTGAGCAGGGAGTGTAGCCTGCCCCTTGCAGGGGTTGCATCCACAGAGGCTTGGCTTCACCCCTTCACCCAGAGGGTGACCAGGGCTCTTTAGCACTGGACAGGCCCTGGGCTGGTTCTGAACTGTGTTAACTGGGTCAGATTGAGGCTGTCTCCCCAGGCATTCATGGAGTCAGAAGTTACATTGGGTTGGACTTGAATTTGGACTCGTACTCCCCAGAGCCTACTGACCTTTAAGATCTGAGTTTTCATGTTGTTAAAGCACAGCACAGCAAGATGTCCCCATCCCTGATGGGAATAGAATCAAAACATAAAAATGAGCAGACATGTAAAGAAAGCTACAAGTTACTGTAGCCCCTAAGATAAAGCACTTAGTAAGGGATGGTTCTTAAGTCCATCCCCACCCCACTGGGGATGGGTGGGAGGTTGTCACTGAGAGTGTTGGAGGGTTGTTTGAATCTGTGCTTAATAAATATCCAGTCACTACCAACCTGAGGGTTTCTTTTATTGCCACAGATCCGCTGTAAATCTGTAACTGCACCTCTGGGGCCAGGGGTTGCTGGTCACTTTGCCTTTGGGTAGTAGGAAAAGTCTGAATGTGAGCTCTCAGTGCTGTTCTTATTGTTTGGAGGAGGGTCTGAAGCTGGGTTCAGGGTGCCAGGATCTTCAACCGTCATTCCTTTAGGCCTAGCCTTTAGAAGAGCTCATGGCAGGCTTTTCACAGAATGATCCTCCCCGAGAAGGAGGGAAACAAGGGCTGGAGAAGTTCCCTTGTCTTCAGCCTGGTTTTGTCTGCATTTTGATGGACTTGAACTTGAGTGATGGGGACTAATACCTAACAGGTGCTTGTGAGATTGCCACTGTCTTACTCTTGGAATATCTAAGAAAAAAAATCTTGCTCCAGAGAGACAGAATTTCAGAGTTCTACTTAAGGGCTTAGCTCAGTGGTGGGGAAATTCCTTTCCTAAAAGTGCTTGTTATCACACTGATGAGAGTTTCACACTGAATTTCAGGAATCCTGAGTTCTGTTTGGAAGATGGTGCTAGACAACACATCTTTCATCTGGATTTTCCTTCCTTTTCCTAAGAGGAAACAGCTGCCATTTATAATAAAAGTAGGAGCATGCAAGTGGGAAGAGTCATTTAATACCTGGTGGGGCCCAGCCTCTCTTTCTTGTGCATTTGAGAAGAAATTGAAAATGTGGGGGGAACCATAACTTCTAACCTCCTCACTCTGGTATTTTTCCTAGAAACATAAAAATCCCCATGAATATTCAGCATGTGTGTTTTTTGACTTACTAAACATTATAGTCAAGTGATTCTTTATTCAACCAAAACTGGGAAAAAGCCAGTAGGCAGTTAATGAACACCAAAGATTTCCCTTTTGTTTTTAGCAAGTCTGAAGACAGAAAAGTCACTTGAAATGTGTGGCATTGAGACTGTTCGGGACTTATCCTGAGCTGTTGGGACCCCTGTCTTGAGATACCCTCCTTTTCCCACCCGCTTCAGTTGCTGGCTGCAGTGGAATGCCACGGGTCCTCACAGTGACCAACACACCCTGGGTACTCACTCTGCTGTATGACCCTAAGCACTTTCCAGCCTTCAGCTTTCAGCAGCAGTCAAGTGAGATGGGTTTAACCTTGTTCAACAGATAAACTGAGATTTGGAGAAGGGAAGTGACCTGCCCATGGCTGGTGTTAATCCTTTGTCCAGCTACCTTCAGTTTGGACTCAGGACTTTTCTGCTCTACTACCAGCAGTTGCCAGGCTGAATTTTTACCTGGGAAAGGGGAGTTTACAGTTTTCCCATTTGCTTAGTCACCTTTATATTCCTAGCAGATAAGAAAGGAGAATATAAAGTCAAGGTCAAAACTGTGTCCCTGTAGATGAGGTCAAATGTACAGACTCAGTGGCACATGGGACTGGCCCTTCCCACCGGGTTGGGGCAAGCAAGATGGACAGTGAGTTTCAGAGGTGCTGGGAAATGCGGCTGGCTTCTAGGCCATGACCATCGGGGTCTGGCCTACCTTATGAGGGTACTTGAGGTGTGAGATACTGGCCCTGATCAGTGGTGAAATGATAGATCAAAGGACTTCTGCGTGTGGGAAACTGAGTCAAGCCTGGATGGGCCTCTCCTTTGATCCCACCCATTATGTTGCTCTTTGATTCTCCAGGGTGGCAGGCAGAGAAAGCCCTTTGTCTTCCATGGTTTTGACCCCAGAGTACCCATTTCCTGTTCTAGCTTGGTATTGGCTTAACTCTTGTTAGAGGCAAGCCAAATTAGATAAGAGGACCAAGGAGATGGCTCAGTGGAATAAGTACTTCCCTGGCAAGCGCAAAGGCCTGAGTTTAATCCCTGGTTCTGCCAAAAAAGAAAAAAAAAAAAAATAGTTCTTCAGATTAGATAAGAATGAGGTGCTTGAAAACAGAAAAATAAAATGAAGAGCTTGTAGTTTTAAAGGCTCTTTGTCATTTTTAAGATGAATCCAGCTTTCTTCTTGTTTCTTCTTGATAAAAGGTATAGCAACTAAAGGAGAACAAATGTGTAACACAGTACAGCAAATAGGTACAGAATTTGAAGACAGGTGAAGTTCTGTCCATGACTGTGTGACCTACGTGTATTCTATGGCCTCTTGGCCTCATTTTTCTCATCTGGAAAATGGAGATGATGACAGCACTTCCTGTGGATGGCATGGTATAGGTGAGGCTGCTGGAGTGAGCCAACAGTCCTAAAGCAGGAATACACTGCTGGCTGCTTAGGAAGTAGGAGAGTGGTAAAACTGAGGAGTCCATAATATTGCAAAGGGTGTCCCACACCAAGAGCCTTCTAAAATGCTTGGAGACTTCATATGTCTGTCAAGAGTGTTTTGAGGTGTAAAGTTTGTGCTGTGTCTTCTTTTTTCCAGGCTTGGACTTCCAAGGCATCCTTTCGCAGTGACCAAGCCCACTTGCAAATGAGGCGTCAGCCAGCTCCTTCTCCCTAACCATAGAGACTTTTACAGAATACAGTGGTGGCTTGACTACAGGCCTCCTCCTCTTCTTCCTCCTCTTCCATCCATGGCACCTGTGGCAGGACATAAGGAGCAGTGGCAGACATGCCTCCCCCTGCTCTGGCCATCCCTTGACCCCCACACTAGCCTGCATGGTGTGGATATCTGTGGAACCCCAGAGGACTGACTGTCTGACCTGGCTTCCTACCCTCAGTAACAAGCCCACCAAGATGTCTCTTGAGTGGCTAGTGGCCTGGAACTGGTCCCTGGATGGCTTAAGAGACTGCATCGCCAGCGGCATCCAGTCTGTGCGGGATTGTGACACTAGCGCCGTGGTCACTGTGGCCTGCCTACTGGTCTTGTTTGTGTGGTACTGCTATCACGTAGGCAGAGAGCAGCCACGGCCCTATGTCTCTGTGAACTCGCTCATGCAGGGTGCAGATGCCAATGGGCTGCAGAACGGGTACGTGTACTGCCAGTCCCCTGAGTGCATGCGCTGTACCCACAGCGAGGGCCTCAACCAGAAACTCTACCACAACCTGCAGGAGTATGCCAAGCGCTACTCGTGGTCTGGCATGGGCCGTATCCACAAGGGCATTCGTGAGCAGGGCCGCTACCTCAACAGCCGGCCTTCCATCCAGAAGCCCGAGGTCTTCTTCCTGCCTGACCTCCCCACCACCCCATACTTCCCTCGGGATGCACAGAAACATGATGTGGAGGTGCTGGAGCGGAACTTCCAGACCATCCTGTGTGAATTTGAGACTCTTTACAAAGCTTTCTCAAACTGCAGCCTCCCACAGGGCTGGAAAATGAACAGCACCCCCAGCGGGGAGTGGTTCACCTTTTACTTGGTCAATCAGGGTGTCTGTGTCCCCAGGAACTGCAGGAAGTGCCCACGGACGTACCGCTTGCTGGGAAGCCTTCGGACCTGTATTGGGAACAATGTTTTTGGGAATGCATGCATCTCTGTGCTGAGCCCTGGGACTGTGATAACTGAGCACTATGGGCCCACGAACATCCGCATTCGGTGCCACTTGGGTAAGTTGCAGGAACAGGGTTCCTTAGCATGGATGTTCACATCACAGCCTCTCTGACCAAAGGATGTGAGCACTGGGAGCTCAGAGAGCCTGTGCTTTTATTAGAAATTAATAATCCTACGTAAACAATTTGATAGCAGAAAGTGAGTCCCCTGTGAAACTTGAGATTAAATAAGTCTATTTTTTTTTAGCATCAGGATTGAGCTCAGGGCCTTCATATTGAGCTACATTCCTATCCCTTTTTTATTTTGAAACATGATTTTGGCAAATTTAGTTGCCAAGTTGCCCGGGATGAGCTCAGACATGTGCTGTTCCTGCCTCAGCTTCCCAGAGTGCTGGAGTTACAGATGTGGAGGTGCACAGTTAGTTGTTGTCTGTTTTTGGCAGTGCTGATGCTGAAGCCCAGGACTTCGTGCATGCTAAGCACATGCTCTGTCAGCGAGCCCCATCCCAGCCCTGAACCTAATCCCTGATTGAGGCTCTGTAAAAAGAATTCCTGAGATGATGAAAATGTTCTCTGCCTTTTCCAGACATCCAGATAGCACCCACTTGCCTTAGGTGAGCATTTGGTGCTTGCAAACATCAGTGTGGGGCTGTGGACAGATTTGCGGAACAATGCTTACCGCAGCACAGACGAGCCCCTGGATCCCCAGTGCTGGGGGACAAAAAAGGATACAGAAAATATGGCCAGCTCAACTGAGGAACTTAAGTTTTGGCTTAAGTTATGATGGTCACATATGGCGCTAGAGCCAAAGGCTGTGGTGACATCCAGGATGGTGTGAAAGGTGCTTAGCACCTCTTAATCACCAAGGAGGACCTGCTACTTGGTGTTGACGATGTTTTATTCAGATTCTGGCAATGTTGGTAATACATGTATTGTGCAAGGGTAGCGGAGGTTTTACACACAGCGCCTGGAGTTAGGTCACCTTTGCATGCGCCCTGGCCCTACCACCACCTAGATCTATCAGCTTGTGCAAGCCCCTGACGCTCTGAGCCTCAGTCTCCTCATCTGAAAAGGAAATAGAAGTCTTCTACCCAGAGTTAGCCTGAGAATCCAGTCTAAAAGTATGTGTTGAAAGTGACCACATAGAGCCTGGTTGGCACAGGGCCAGCCCTCAGGGTGGCAGGCTGGGTCACAGCAGCTCCGTCAATAGGGCAGTTAGGCTGCGGGTGCCTGTGCTGCCTCATGCTGGGGAATGGAGGTGGAAGGCTGCTTCCTGGGTGACGGCTCTGCTGCTGAGCAACCCAGAGCAGAGTGTGTAGCAGGAGGCATAGCTCCCGGCCTTCAGAAGCTCCAGCACTGCCTTTGGGGTTGGGCAGAGGAGACACCAAGAGGGTCCCTGTGTGAGCTGTAGTGGGGTCCATCAGTGTGTCCTCTGTTGTTAGTTTGTAGTTCTGGAGTTGAACCCAGGTCCTTGGTATGGGGTATACCGGGGCCTAAGACTTGGCACCCCTTCTTTTCCTCCCTAAGCTAGAGGAAATGAGACCTATTTGGGGGACTGCACAACTGGGCCACACTCCCACCTCTTTTCTCAGTGAGCTGCCCAGAATGCCCTTGAACTTGCAGCCTCCTACCTTAGCCTCCTGAGTAGCAGGGATTGCAGGTGTGTGCCACCAGGGGGCCTTCTTCAGTGTGTTCTGCAGGGAGCCTCAGAGCTGCTGGGGAGCAGTCTTATACACCTTCTTTACCCACAGGGGCTCTGTATCCCCTACTCTCCTTTGTGCTCCAGGTATAGATTCTGAGTAGAATGTGGTTTACACAGAGAACTGTACTCCTTAGAAAGAGGAAGAAATAGTAGATGAGAGCCATCAGCGTGGTAGACATTCTGAGTCAGTGCAGGGTGGGCAGAGGTGCAGTGGCAGTCCGGATTCATGGATCCACTTGTGAGCCTGGGTGGGTAGCTGAGGTCCCTGGGCCTGCAAAGTGGAGTTGCTGGGGTCCATGGGCTGCAAAGTGGAGTTGCCCAGAGGGGGAGAGAAGTCATGTCTTGGGCGGCCACCTGCACAGTGCCTGACATGTGACACCATACAGTAAAGAGCATAAAGATGATCTGTGTGACATGGTCTGTGCCCTCAGGAAAGTGAGGGGGTGAGCAGGCGTGGGAAGGCACCAGGCCCGAAGGAGGGCCCCATGCGAGCCTGAGACATGGTGCCTCCGACTTCTCCCCAAGCTGGATGGAACAGCTGGGGGCTATTGTGAGGAGCAGAAGAATTACTGTGAAGGGGCAGGATGGCCTGCAGGCAGGGAAGGCTCGGTCAGTTCAGCTGTGAGGCCAGGTGTGAATCTGAGTCAGTAAACCTCTGCGAGGGCGAGGGCATCGAGTCACACTCCGAGCAGCAGGCTTTCAGGTTACAGATGGGGCCGTCTGGGCGGCAGGGCTGGCACTGCGGTGCAGGGTGTGGAGGAGCCACACCTTCCCCAGGGTCTTGTGGCAACTGTGTCTGGGCTTTGCTGCCGTGGGTTAAGTTGGGCCGTGTGGGGAACACAGGGAGCCTCAGTACTGGCAGGAGTCTTGGCAGTGGGGGTGATGCTTTTCATTCCAAAGGTTTCGTGTTTCTTTGCTCTTGTTTTCTGTGTTGCTGGGGATGAAATCCAGGGCCACATGCATGCTGGACAAGCATTCTGTCACTGAGTTGCATTACCAGCCCCTATGGTTTTATAAAACCTTCCAGAAGGATGGGGTGGGAGAGGCATTTGGCGGCCAGTGGGACAGAGTTCCAGGCAGAGAAAATCGAGGCTTTATTGCCTGTGTGTTAATGTGCCTTATGCATCTGCACAATATAAGTTTGTGTGTGTAAACACACCCACAGGGGCCCTCATCACAGCATCATTCCCTTGGCCCAGCTAGTTAATTGCCAAACCCAGTGTGCGCTGCATGCTCCCCACTCAGCCAGGATCCTTGCTGGAAGCCGTCCCGCTGGGGCATGGCACTGTGTGGCCAGGGCCAGCTTGCAGGTCAGGCTTTCTCAGAGTTTCCTGCTTTACATTATCAAAGCTTTGTCACTGCACACCCAGGAGGGAAACAAAGATGTTAGATTCCTGTGACCTCGTATGTTGACATAGAAAGAGGTAAGAGGAGCTCAGAGGCCAAGGCAGTCTGAGATGGACCCAGCTGAAGGCAAAGTCCCAGCGCTGTATTCTTGAACTGCCTCCCCCTGTTCTGCTTCTTGCTGGGTTGTACAGTTTTTTTTTTTGTTTTTTTTTTTTTTTTTTTTTTTGAGACAGGGTCTCTCTATGCAGTTCAGGCTGGCCTTAAGCTCACTTTGTAGCTTAGGCTGGTCTTGAACTCACAACAATCCTCCTGCCTCAGCCTCCCAAGTGCTGGGATTACAGGCCTGCGCCACCACGCCCGGCTTGGGTTGTACAGTTATTGATAGACTTTCTTGAAGACCATGGCAGCCCCCTTGCCTTTGCTCCTCACTTTCCTCATCTGTTGATTTGGTCCTCGTCTGCTGAGCCTTGCTGTGAGCTCCTTCAGGGGAGTTGTCCCTGCTCCCTGTACAGCTACTGGACAGCTCCTGGCCCAACCATCCCCTGGCAGGGTACACAGGACTAGGATGTGCCTACCGCACTGTCACGGACTCCCCACAGCCACCTCTGAGACCTAGAGCTCTCCAGGCACCTGTCACTGGGGAGACAGCCACCACATGAATATGCATTCATGTGCTTAGGAAATTTCAGTTCCACAAACACAATCAGGCACCTGTTTGTCTTTTCTGTAGATGTCAGGTTTCTAGGCAGCAGGTGCTGGTGGAGCCAGGATCATCTCGAATGTACCTGCCTTTCCCACGTGTCGTCGGCTCCCACCTCTTGCAGTGGGGGACCATGGAGGACAGAGCCTGTTCTCCATCATTTTCCTGCATCCTTCAGGGGTCTGTGGGATGAGGGCAGCAAGCCATAAGCTGTAGAGGAACCTGGCCATATGGGCTCTCCAAGGCTGCATGCAGAGCTTGTCTGTATCTCAGGACGCCTAGATACTCTGTTTGGGGAAGCCTTGCTCATGTCTGCCGGCTAAGCTGCTTGCGGGGCCTTCACAGTGATGGGCCATCAGCAGGCTGGAGTAGAGTGTGGGTGGAGGACTGAGGCGAGAAGCCGGCAGGGAGTCCAGCCAGCAAGTCAGGCCATTTCTCCCTTGCACCATGTCAAACAGCAGTAGTGAGTCAGGTAGCAGACCAGAGGAAAGGTAGGCTCTTTCTGAGACCCCTGTACTAGACTGTCCCTGCAAAGTGGTCCTTCGCCCTAAGGGCCTTCTCTGTCTGCACCAGATGGCAAGGGCACACACAGCAAATGTGGCTGGCGAGCCGAGTGCCTTCACCCCTAACCCCCAGCTGCTCATAACAGAAACAGGAAATGACGGCTCAGGAGCAGATAGACAGTCTCAGCTCTCTAGTGAAATGACCTGTTGAGAGTTAGACATGCCAACTCGTAACCTTCAGCTGTCTGTTTTTTGCCAATAACCTATGACTAGCAGGTATATCCCAGTGCCCACCTTTACAAGAGGCTATTTGGAACCAGATGGATGCAGTGCCAGCAAAGACTGGTAACTTAGAAGATCTCATACTCTGCTCAGTTACTCTGTCTGGCATGATGAAATGATGTTTGAAAAGTTCATTTAGCACACATCTATGGACAGCCTTCAGTTAGTGTAACAAGGATAGACATCACATAGCAGCCTCGGAATTAGGTAGGGTAATGCAGCCTCTTTTCAGATCAGAGTAGAAGCTTGCCCAGAGTCAAACAGCACATGAGGGTCAGAGTCCGAAGGGCAGTCTACTCAGGTGCTCCCCAGGGATGTCTGTACAGGGGCCAAGTAAGAGTTGTTTGTCATCCTCAGGCCTCCAGATGCATTTAAAGGTAGAACTGCAAGAGCTGGGCTCCATGTGAGCCTGTGTCTTTAATTGCGACAGAAGCAAACCCAGCAATGGATAAGCAGTTGTTAGACAAGGCAAATTTGAGCCTAGCTCCCCTGATTTCCTGGGATCCAGAGGCCTCAAGAAGGAGCATGAGCCTCAGGCTGTGGTTTTAATCAAAGAGACCAGAACCTGGGATGATGCACCACAGGGAAGCAGAGGCTTTGCCCGGTGAGGACTCTGGCATTCAGCCTGCTTTTGCCTTACCAAACCCCCTCACTCCCAGACAGGCTGTGCTCATTGTGTGAGCTGCTTGGACAGAAGGGGCCTTGTAAACCAGAGATGGATTTCTCATTGTTCTGGGGCCAGAAAGCCATGGTCCAAGTGCTGGCAAA
Source organism: Ctenomys sociabilis (assembly GCA_004027165.1). NCBI lineage: Eukaryota > Metazoa > Chordata > Mammalia > Rodentia > Ctenomyidae > Ctenomys > Ctenomys sociabilis. The sequence goes on from PVKA01020790.1 coordinate 15,304, forward strand.
TTGGGCATCTGGTGAGGCTGAGGTCCCACATCTGATTCACAAATGGTACCTTCTTGCTGTATCCTGATGGGGCACACGCCATTGTACCCTTTTATAAGGATAAAATTCATCCCATTCTCAGGGGTGCCTACCCTCAAGATGTTGTCTTCTCCAAAAGCCTAGCTTCCTAACACTGTTGTCCTGCACTTGGGATTTCACTTAGCAACTGTAGCTATGTCGCTAGATGTTCAAAGCCTAATGGGGTTTCGAGGGGTGAGCAGGAGGCCAGGGCTGTGGAAAGCTTCCCCAAACAACCAGCCTCTGCCTTCTGCCTGCCTGCGCCCCACCTGCCTCACTCTCTTTTCTGTTCTTCCACTAGGTCTGAAAACTCCAAGTGGCTGCGAGCTGGTGGTAGGGGGCGAGCCCCAGTGCTGGGCAGAAGGCCGCTGCCTCCTCTTTGATGACTCTTTCCTGCATACTGCATCCCACGGAGGTGGACACCAGCCTTCCTTGTTGCTTGCTTGCTTGCTTGCTTGCTTTTTCCATCAGTAAACTGTGTTTTTAAGAGAGATTTTAGATTTCTAGAAAAACCTGAGCAGAAAGTGCCAAATATGTGCCTTCCCATCACCCTTTTCCTAGCACACAGACAAACCCACACATACCTTCCCAGTATCTAGTAGTGACATGCATATTATAGCTGCTGGGCAAGTGCTGACGCACTGTCACTTGAGGTACATGGTGCCCACTAGGGCTCATGCTTGGTGCTGTTCTTTCAGTGAGGTGGAACAAGTACATAAGGTCACGTGTCCACCCTGACCGTGGCATGCTGAGTAGTTTCCCTGCTGCTGTATCAGCTGCCTTTCCATTGCTGAAACAAAATACCTGATACAACTTAAAGGAAGAAAGGCTGGTGTTGGCTTGTGGTTTCAAATGATTCAGTCCACAGCCAGCTAGCTCCCAGGCAGGAACCACATGGTGGAAGGGTGTGGCTGAGCGAGCCACCTCAAGGCAGCTGGGAAGCAAAGAGTATAGAACAGCCAGAGGGAGGGAGTGGCCGGAGCAGCCACATGGCCTTCCCAGTCAGGCTCTGGTGAGCCGCTTCCTCCACTAGGTCCTCTTCATGGCATAATCAGCTGAGAACTCACACGGGCATCAGTCCCTTGATGATACCTTTAGAAAGCCCCACCTGACACACATGAGCCTTATGGGGGACACTTCATATTTAAGCCATAACTCTGCTGAAAAAATCCCCGCACCCCACCCAGTCACTCCTCCCTCCCTCTCCTGTTCCTTTCCCCTGCTTGCTCAGAACCTCATGAAGCCACAAGTGTTCCCATCCAGGGTGGGAGGTCTTCTGGTGCTCCTGTCAGGCCCCTGTGCTGGGGTCTTGGCCTTGGTAGGCTGAACCTGTCCTCTCCCCTGCAGGTTTGGTGGAGGATGGCCCACGGGTGGTCTTCATGGTGGATCTGTGGCATCCCAACGTTGCAGCTGCTGAGCGGCAAGCCCTGGATTTCATCTTTGCCCCAGGACGATGAATAGACTGCCTGTGTAGGAGCTGGTGAGGGGCAAGGAGCCCAGGTAGCCAAGGGATAGTCCAGCCACGCCCGAGCTCAGATTCCACGCTCGGAAGCCTATCTCAGTGGGACCCTCTCTTTGGGATCTCCTGTTATGTAGGATTCCTCTCTTTTGGTTACTGTAAATGGAAAACTTTCAGCTTGTATTTTCTTTGATTTCTTTTTTTCCTTCCACTCATTAGCTCTGGAGATTCCTTTCTGGCCTACCAGTGTGTCCTTTGACTCTGTCAGCAGAGACTTGGTGCCCGTTGGTCTTGTTCCATTGCTACTTGGTTTTTTTCAGTGTTGTCAAACAGAGTAGCCAAACAGTTCACTGTCTGAATGTCATCATGTAAAACTTGTGGTCATCTTCAAAGAAAAAACAAAACACAAGCTGGAAAGCCAGAGAACTTTGCTTCTGCTGCTGGCACACAGGAGGCCTTTGCTACCCTGGGCAGGAGGAGCCCTAGGCCGTGCACCTGGCCGGTGCTGGTGTCCGTGGTCAAGGCCCAGGGAGACCATCACAGTCGCTGTCCCGCTCCAGACTGCCAGGTCCTAGCTGGCAAGCAGCCAGGTGGGAATGACCAGCGGACCTGTCAGTGTACTTTCTAGCCAAGCTGAGGCCTGGAAGTCAGGAGTCCGGCTAGGCTCCCCAAGCCAGCCACCGAATGGGATCCATTCACTCACTGCCTACAGAGCCCACTGCCACACTGGGCCTTGCTACCTGCCACTGTAGCTGCTTTAAATCCACAGTGGCAGATGTTAGGCGGGCTGGTGAAGGCTGTGCTAGCATAGGGCCTCGTGGCTGTCCGGGGACATTCCAGAAACTCCTTTCCCTGGCAAAGTAGAGTCCTGAGTCTAACCATTGTATGTGACTTGCTCTGCAGTTCTGTTGCCTGATTTTCACTTACCTGTCTATAGGTCAGTGCTCAAATCCTAGACTTGGAGACAGTGGAAGGGCCAGGCCTGAGTCATTTTCATTGTACAAGGGTGTGGACTTCATGATAGTAACCCAGGCCAGGGTGTGCAGGGAGCTGTGGTCCCTGTGCTGGCTTTGGGGCCTTCTATGAAGGGCACACAGATCTTATCCCAAAGGAAGCTGAGGAAGCCACCTCTTGTTTACTGATGTGAATACCATCTCCCAGCCACATGAGAGATGCCTTTTGGAACAGTGTCGGGCCTCAGCTGTAATGAGCCTAGGAACAGATAGAGTTCAGGGCAATCACATGCACCAGGCTGCTGTTTCTACCCGCATCTGCGGGGAAGGGCAGCTTTCGGAAGGAAATGCCATCCAAAATATACCAGGTAGTTATCGGCCTGCACAGAAAGAGAGCATGTCTACTTGAGTTTTAAAATGTCCGCATTGCCGGGTGTGGTGGCGCATGCCTGTAATCCCAGCACTCCGGAGGCTGAGGCAGGAGGATTGTTGTGAGTTCGAGACCAGCCTGAGCTACAAAGTGAGCTTAAGGCCAGCCTGAACTGCATAGTGAGACCCTGTCTCAAAGAAAGACAAAAAATAAAATAAAATGTCCACATGGATATGTTCCAGGAACTAGAAGGCAGAAAGTGGCAGACAGTTCCAACACACCTGAAGTCTTTGTGCTCATTCTCTTGTGAACAGAACCACTCAGGTGCATGACGTCTACACACAGTGATTGTTCTGCTCCGGGTTTACAAAGCCAACACCCTGTTTCCCCCCAGCCCCTTGAGACCAGGCTGCCACACCCTGTGGCGAGACTGGGGAGCAGAAGATAAATAAAGAAACTTGCTGAAAACCAGAGTGATGTAGTGCAGTCATCTGTCATGATGGGGCCTGTGGGGGTGTGGCTATTGGTCGGTGCCTCCTGTCATAGAGACAGGTGGGTCGCCGCAAGGGGTGGTGGGTACTGAATGAGGCCAAGTGTGCTTCTAAAATAATGTGCCTGCAGCAGGGACTGGGTTCATCTCTGAACTAAGGAGCTACAGATAACAAGCACGCCAAAAATAGGACTTGGGCTTGGGACTGCTAAGGATTTGAGGATGGCAGGAGTTCATGCCCTTGTCACCTTGGGCAAGTGACCTTGAGCCTGTTTCCTTCTCTGCAGAGACAGAACACGGTGCACAGAGGCACAGAGTGGCAGTGGTAGCTCCTGTCCCTCACAGCAAAGACACAGGCAACAGAGAATCACAGGCACAGGGAGTGTGGTTCATTTTTTCCCTTTGTCTTAGAAGAGAAATTTAAGCCATGCTGGTGGTCAGGAGCCCCCGCAGCAGCAGCCAGCTCCTGGCAGTTTTGCACACACAGCCCCTGTATCGTCCCAGCAGGGCTACTGACACAGGTGCAAGAAAAGAGCACCTCTCACTCGAGGCCAAGATCTTTCTCACCCTGCCACTGTGTGCATTGCCAACCAGGTGGTTGCGAAAGTAATTTAAGTGTTGTGGCGAGGGATGGAAAGGTGAGAAAGGGGAGCCAGCTGGCTGTCCAGCTGCAAATGCTAACTGTTGTCTTCCAGCCCAAGGCAGCCCCAGTGCCTGTCAAGTGCCCCTTGTGCCCTTGCAGTCACGACCAGCCCAGCACTTGATCTGCACATGGCTATGCCCCATTCTCCTGACCCTAAGCCTTTCCTTCCAGGCATCCACTTATTATCCCCAAGTCACACCTTGTCTGGGTTGCCTTTGGTGACAGTCATCAACGTGTAATACTGAGTGCCCTACAGCAGACAGTAGGGGAGAGAAAGGGCCTACTTGATCCAGTGCTTCTGGATAGGGAGCACTTGGGAAATGCAGATGCCCAGCCCCTGCTGCCCCCAGAGTGTCTTCCCTCTGTTGTGGCACTGGGGCCCAGGCAAGAGTATTTTTTGTACCTTAATTTCTGTTGTTCTAATATGTAGCTGGGGCTGAGAGTAGCTACTCTTGAGTAGCAAGGACAGTAAGGGCCCAGAAGTGGCTGACTGGAGAGTCAGGCCTTGGCTGTATCCCTGTGGAATGCTGGGCTGGGCCCCAAGTCTGGCCTCCAGAGGACTGGCACTGTTTTTAACCCTTCTTGCCAACCAGATCCTGACCAGCTTCCTGCAAGACTGCATCAGCCCTGTGCTCGGGCTAGGGTTTTTAGGGCCTGACTCAGCCTAGCTCCAGGCCTCTCAAGCTCCTGGCCCTGCTCCTGGGCACATGGTCCAAGTGCTCTGCCTGGCACTGTTGAGGAGATGCAGCTTTTCATAGGGTGGCACTGGGATCGAGTGGGAAGAAAAACTGAGAGTGAGCCCTGCAGAGATGCCCAGGACCACCCAACGCAGGTCATCTGGATCCTGAGTGCAGCTCCACCTGAAGTTGGCTCTATCTCTGGACTTTTCAATTTCAGGAGCTCGTGAACTCCTTTTTCTATTCTTAAGCCATGTTTGAACTCTGATTTCTATCCTTTTGTCACCAAAAAGTCCTAATCCATTCTGAGTTTCAGCCATAAGACAGGCTGGCTTCATGCCTACTTTCATGAGCATAAAGTGAAGTTTAGATAATTAGAGAATACCTTGACAAGTTCTGGGAGAACAAGAGACACCCACATGTATTTTTAGAATGTAAACAGGAGTAGCAGAAGCTAAGGACAGAACGCCATTGGGATTTTGGGAATTTTGTTCTTGGTCCTGTAATTGAGCCCAGGGCCTCACATGCGCTAGGCAAGTGCTCTACCACTAAGCCACATCCAGCATCTCTTATCTTGAGACCGAGTATTGCTGAGTTGCCCAGGCTAGCCTTGAACTTGTGATCCTCTTGCTCGGCCTTGTGTGTAGCTAGGATTACAGGTGTGTGCCATGAGGGCTGGCCAGAAACACTGCTTTGAAGGATTAGCTTGCGCACTGCCAGCAGCCTCCCCTAACATCTCTTGCTAACCAGATGTAAACAAAGGGAACAGGACAGAATAAGGCCACATATTTTAGAGCTTCTAACAGATGGTGGTGAAAACACTCAAGCAGATTGTAGCATTAGGTGGCAGGAGGCAACACACACAGGGACTGGACTCCTTCCCACCTCCTTCCTGGGTGTACACGTCGGTCCTAACTTCTGCTTCCCCACCCTCGCCCAGCCCACCAGGTCCAAGGCTGAGCCAGCCCCCACTCACAGCCCTTTGCTTCACTCAAGCACAGAGGATGCTGGGCAGCCTGTGAGGGGCCTTTTCCACTTGCCGTCCCATTCAGCACCCAGGGACCATTATGCATCAACGCAGGACAGAACCTGGCCCAGAAGCTCTTGGAGCAAGGAAGACCATGCAACCAGCTGGAGGGAGCTGAAATGGGGAGCAAGGCACGCAAGCTTGCTGCTCAGCACAACTGGCCCTCCATACCCACGGCTTCCACCACCCGCAGATCAAAACTACTTGGAAAGAAAATGTATCTGAACTGAACATGTACAGATTTATTTTTCTTATATAACTCCCTGAGCAGTACACTAGAACAACTATTTCCATGGTGTTTACATTGTAAGAGGTAAATAATCTAGAAAGAATTTAAAGTCTATGGGAGGATGTATGCAGGTTATATACAAATACTGCACCATGAAGGACTTGAGCAGCCTTGGATTTTATGGGGTATCTGTCCCTGCAGATATCTAGGGACAGCTGTGTCAGCCCAGGTCTGGACACTCCAGCTTCATCCCCATATACAGAGGGACCCCAGGGCAGCTGGCTGCCTGCGTCACACATGCCTGCAACCCCTTTTTCTGAACACCCACAAGAGGCCTACACTTGCATACATTACTTGCTCCCCTCTCCTTAAAGAGGCCACTGAACAGGCTGGTAGCTCAGTGGACGAAGGCACGTGCTTAGGCAGAGCGCAGCAGTGGGGTTCCAGCCCCAGCGTGCTGTGCTGCCCTGACTGCAGGGCACACTGGGACACCAACAGAGATTGGGCATGGTGGCACATGCCTGTAATCCCAGCACTTGGGAGGCTGAAACCAGGGGGATCACTTCAAGTCCCATCTACGTAGTGAGACTCTATAGACCCTGTCCTCAATACATTTTTTTTTAAATGAAAAAAAAAAAAAGCCATTGAGGGTCTGAGAGAATAAAGCACCTGCTCCAGTTTCCATGGCAGAAAGATGCAGAGCTGGGACCCAGCCCTGGCACCCAGGCCCTGTGCCTTGCTGCTGTGGCTGGCACCAGCTGGGGAGGGCGAAGGAAGGCAGCGCCTTCGAGCAGCCAGCTTGTTTTGGCCCCTTGCCTGCTGGGCCTCAGGCCAGGGAACACTCCTCCTGGCCACCCCGAGCAGGGCTGCCACTGGGTGAGGACCCAGGTGCATATGGGCAGTCATAAAACAGCCTCCAGCTTTCTACTGCCTTCCCAAAGCAGCCTGGATTGGGCTCTCAGCAGCAATAGTTTGGTTCCAGTTTGCACATTTGAAGGTATGCCTTTTTCACCTTGAAAAGCCTTTAGAACCTTCATCTAAAGCTCCTAAACTCAATGGGCACGATGGGGAAAGATAGTCTCGTTTCCCAGGCTAGGATGACAGATGTGGCTTTTATCCCCAGTCTTGCTGTCTCCTCTGAGAGGGTGCTATGGCAGTCAGAATGGACAAAGCAGAGCCAGAGAAAGGAGTTTGCCTGTCCAGCGGCTCCCTGCCTAGGACAAGCATGCAGTGGAGGGATGGGTTCAGCCTATGGGTGGGTGTCTGTGCATGGTCATATTGGACAGGCAGTGCACACCCGCTGTGATTTCAGCATCAGCCACCTGTTTCCTGCTCACTCCATGGGTTCCTGAGGAGCAGGCATTTCCTTGACTCCTTTCCTCACCTGCAGACTGGGCCTGTCACCAAGCAGGCACACCCTCTAGCCACTCCCACGCTCCCTGAGTCCAGGAGCCATTGCTGCCTGTGTCCTGATTGCTCATTCCAGACCTGCCCAGCTCCAGGCCACATCCCTTTGCCTGGACAGCCATGGCCTGTTAATGCCTTTCTCTTGCACACTGGCTTCTCATCTAGCAAAAGCGGGAGACTCTTGCTGAGAACAGAAATGCCATGCTGCTTGGTCTCTCCTTTACCCGGCAGCTCTATGACCTCAGCCTCAAAAGGCCTCACCTCTCCTGCTCCCCACTGGGCTCCCCACTGCACTCCTGAAGAGGGAGCTCAGAGTTCCAGGGCAGACAGCAAGTCAGCAGGCAGGTATGTTACTTTCCTGAGGCTGCTCTAACTAATTACTAAAAACAGTGGCTTAGAGCACCCAAATTCATTTTCTCACAGTTCCGGAGGCTCAGATCACAAGAGCAGCTTCACTGGACCTACATTCCACATGTGCTCTGCAGCCTTCAGGACAGAATTTACTCCTTTTTTCTAGCATCTAGTAGCTCCAGGCTCCATGGGCTTGTGTCCCTTTAATCTCTGCTTCTCTGCTTACATGGTCTTCTCTGGGGGACACGCTGTGACGCCATTAGTGGCTGGGCTTGATGACCTAGGATGATCCTCCACCTCCAGATCGTAATGCCATCGCACTGCACAGACTTCACCATGCCAGGTGACGCTCCGAGGTGCAGGGCCGGGCGCCTCATGTCTTTGGTGCCCTGAGCCTGCGCTCTGCTGTAAGAAGGCCTGCGAGGGAGGATGTGCCTGTGCTGACCCCCTTGGAGTCACTGGGTGGAGTGGGAGGGACAACTCAACCACATTGGAAAGGAGCAGGGATAACCAGAGGTGCCTGCAAAGGTGCCTGCAACAAGATCCCAGTCTCCCACTACCCATGACCCCCCACTGTCGAGGTGACAAGAGCAGATTATACCTCGACACCTCCCTCCAGAGAAGGCAGCTGATGAGGCTGCTTCTCTAGGGATCACAGGTTCTTTCCCAGTGGGAGTCTGACAACCACTATTCATCTCTCCTGGGAGCGTGATCCTGGCTGCACACAGGTGGTAGACACAGCAGGGACTGACCCCAAACACAGCCTCTGAGTCCTGCTCCTCCTGTGTTGTCAGCTGTGCAGTCTGGTCCTGGGTTACAGTGGCACTGTGGATGTCAGCTGTGACAATAGGGCAAGCCTCCTTCCCACATCGCTCCAAGAGGGGGCAGTGCACCATGCAGCAGGAGGAAGCTGGGCTATGACTAAGCCACATCCTGAAAGCCACCCTGGGACTCTTGATATTGGCACAAGAAGCTGGGTTCAACTGCTCATTTCCCAGCAGTCTCCAGGCCAGTCATCAAGCTCTGCAGATACTGGCCCAGCTACCAGGGCCCCAGGGCTCTGAGGGGACCAAGTGGAACCTCTGCTGTGGAAACAAAGCAGGACCAACGCTGTAAAGGCAACACACGTTTCAGGACTCTTGTAACTTACTGCTGCTGGATGAGATTTAGGGACCTGTCTTTCATATACAAGAGACAGGATCCAGACAATTGCAATTTTTTTTTAATTTTTGGCAGAACCGGGGATTGAACTCAGACCCTTGCGCCTGCAGGGAAGTGCTTACTCCACTGAGCCATCTCCCCGGTCCCAGATGGTTTTTGGAAGTGGCAGAAAGTGCACAATGCAAGTGGATGAGAAAGCTGTGCTCTCTGGTCTGGCACTGGGGACACTTCTGGGACAGTTGGTGCCAAGGATCGAATACACTCCACGAACACTCTCCAGGTGACCCACAGCAGTGCAGTCGAAGTGAGGGACTGCCCCTGTCCTCCACTCCCACACCTCATCCTGGCAGAGGTCCCAGGGCCAGGCTGAGACTCTCACTAGGACCTTCCACCTACTACCGCACCGCCCCTGGCCCCCCAAATGAGTTTCTTCACACTGTGGGGAGTGGCCTGAGCCCACAGGCTTCTATCAAGCCCTCACCTGCAGAAGGTGGCAAGGTAAGGAGGCTGGCAGCAGGGAGCCAGCAGGGCTTGTGGACCACTCTGGGGTAAGCCTGTTCTCCAGTGGGGGTGCCATGCTGTGAAGGCATGCTAGAGATCAGACTCCAGGGCAGGGCCTGGAAGGAGGAAGCAAACACCCAGCTGACTACTCACTGTAACCTTGGAGTTGGTGGAAGGAAGCTACGGAAGGGCTCCGTGTTCCTGCTCCAGTGCAGGCCTCCACAGGGGGATGCAGGTGACTGTGCTCCCACGGAAGCTGTCTGAGAAGTATCCTCTGCTACAGCTCTGTAGACACTGGTTCATGGGTGGCAACGGGCATCAAATGCATCAGTAACCTTCTGCTGCACAAGTCACCCCACTCGAGAGTCCTCATATGCACAGTTACCACCCTGTTCTTTCCAAGGGCTGAGATGCTTGGAAGTGGCTCAGGCTGGCATATGGTTTGGGCTTTCCTATGGTAGCTATGGTGGTCAGGATGTGGCTGGGGCCACTTCATTTGGAGGTTGAACCAGTGCTGCAGGACCCGAAGGATACGTGGCTGCTGGCTGGAGGCCCTAGTCCCTCACCACCAGGACTCACAGTGCCGCTCATACATCCTCGTGATGAGGCAGCCAACTTGTCCAAAGACAAGCAAGCCAGGAGAGATGGAAACTAATGTGCTCTGAAACCCACCCTCAAAAGCCATGCTCCAGCCTGGGAGATGGCTGAGTAGAATAAGCGCTTCCATGGCAAGCGCAAGGGCCTGAGTTCAATCCCCAGTTCCGCCAAAAAAAAAAAAAAAAAAAAAAAAAAAAGAAATTATAAGAATAAAAAGAAATGAGGATATACTTAGGGGCTGGGGAGATGGCTCAGTGGAATAAACGCTTCCCTGGCAGGTGCAAGGGCCTGAGTTCAATCCCCGGTTCCACCAAAAAAAAAAGAAAAAAGAAAAAAAAAAAAGAAAGAAAAAAAAAAAAAGCCATGCTCCACTGGCTTTACTACCTTAGCACAAGTCACCACGCACAGCCCACAGTCGAGGAAGGAGACCAAGACTCCTAAGTGGCACCAGAGTTTGTGGATATAATGCACAGTAAGCCCAGTGTGGGGATCTTCACAGTCTTCCGTGCTTCTGGGATTTGTGACATGCTCAGAATGTGCTCATGGCCCAGCTTAGGGGTAGGCTTTAAAGGGAAGCTGTGCACTGAGTTTTAGAAAGACATATATTTTGTATCTAAAACATTTTTAGGCTCAAGGCAGTCCTATAAAATCAGGTGAAGGGTATTGTTTTCTGTAACAGGTCAAGATTTGCTGATGGCTCAGATCTTTGGGGAAGGGTGATGACCTCCAGGAGACATCCTTGTGACACAACCCTGTTTGATCCTCAGACACCAGAAGTCCTCTAACCCACCAGGAGGCAGATGGGGACAGCCCTGGGCTCCAAAGTCTGTATTTCAATACCTAGCAGGTTTGTAATCTCACCGAGTTTATGACAGCACCATCAGCATGGCTGCTTCTGAATACCCTAGTGACAGGAATGGAGCATGCAGGTCTGTCATGGAAAGGTCCCTTGAGAGCCTGGCACAGAAATCTTAATGAATTGTTTCTTGGAGGACTAATCAGAGAAACAGACAACAAACATATACTTATGCTGGCATGAGGTAGGGTCCTGTTCCATCTGGCAAGGTGACCATTTTTGGCTGGACGGACCCTGGGGAAGGAGAAGGAGACACGGGCCTGGTGTGCTGGGGCAGCCACACAGAGGCTGGTGTTCACAGGAGTGTGGCTATACTACACGGCTCCTTAACTGGTCACACTGAGTTCAGCTGAAGGAAAAAACTGTCTGTGGATAAAATGTGCCATGGGTCCTCTGTAGCCATGTAATCTGCATCTAAGTACTCAACTAGCCAAGGAGCAAAGATATCTGGAAAAAGTGTACCTGCACCAGACCTAGAAAGACGGCCATTATACTTAGGTATAATTCAACAACTACTTCCACAGCAATCCCACTGTCTGGTGTCGTGAGTGGCCTGGGGGTGATTTAAAGCCAGGAGAGGACATGTGTTGGCCTCTGCAGACACCACATGATATGGTACACAGGACTTCGGTACCCTCAGACTTCAGTGTCCGGGCTCTCCGCGGGCCAGTCCACTGACCCGAAGGGCTGCCTCCACATACGTGTACACACACTCACATCAGTGTGCACCTTAACTCTGTCACTTGAACGGTTACAATCACTCATGTTATTCATGGGATTTGGCCATTTCACTGTTAGCCCTTGGGCCTATCTCAAGAGACTGTGTCGTAAACATTAGATATGTTCACTGATGTGAAGTCATTAACATCACTATTTTCAAACAGTACCTTAGGTACTGGCCGTAAACATTCAGTGGAGACTCAGCCTGCCATCTGCATCATGTTACCACAGAGACTTCAGTAGCAAGGCCCGTGTGTGAGGCGCCACATGGGTTCAGACGCACAGGACTTCAGCCACCATGGCGGGGCACAGTCCTGCTCTACCCCTGCTGTCTTGGTCTCCTATCTGGGGTGCTCGCAGATGTACAACTCCTTCCCAAACGCAGCACAGACCAGTTCTCCATCTGTACCTGTGGGGATGTGACTCATGACCTCAGTGGCCACAGTTCCCTTGAGCAGTGGCATCATTATGACTGGCCCCACTGCTGTAGTCTCAGGATCTGACTGAGCTCCCCGCTTTCACAGACCCACCAGGAGGACCCCGAGCAGTGACAGTGGGCACAGCCTGGTAACAGGCCCACCTCCTCACTGCGCAGTCAGGCCCCACACACCCTCCTGCCTGCAGGCTGAGGACTGGGACAGGGACAGCCAGGTTCTACAGAGTGTGGCCCTGGAATGCTTGGGCAGCTGTTCAGACAGGGATGGACAGCAGCAACAAAAAGTCAAATGCCCGGGCCCTGTGTGACAGGGAATCTGCCCCTGACCCTCTCTGGAATGAAGACACAAGTTGCCATGCAGACCCAGCGCTGCTGGTGTGATCAACTTCTTTACCAAGTGCACTGCATTTGCAGATCCCGAGGACAGCCCCCAAATATATACATTCCAGCCTACAAAAGTCCCAAAAACTCAAAATATTTTGTTCCTTCAAAGGTACTACTCCAAGAAAAACAGAGGGACCTTTTGCATGACCCAAGGTGGAGGATCCCTTGCTAGTGGGATCTCGAGGCTGCGGCCTGGCTCACAGCAAGTTCACCCCATGCTTCAGCAGCTTCTGCTTGGCTCTGCCTGAGAGGCTAATGGCTCCATCCTGTGGGTTCGGGAAGCCAGAGCCCTGGCTGGCAGACATCAGTGGCTGGAAATAGGTCTCCTGGGCAGGGCTACAGCAGGCATACACAGCTGTGGAGGCGTTCCTGTCAGAAAGGGAAGCAGACAATGGTCCCATGGGGCCAGCAGGAGGCCTGGCCATAGAAACCTCGGAGGGCTGTCCCTGGGATGCCAGCACACCAGATGCCACGGTGTGCGGTGTGTAGCTCAGGGTTCATGTCGTTCCTCTGAGTTCCAGGCTTTGGTGCCAACAGCAGCCTTCCCATCCTCCTTTCAGCTTACTGCAGGTCAGGACAGTCCACGGTGGGACCTGATGTCTCAAACCATGTCCCCAGGTGGCCTCAGTTTCCCTAAGTCTAGCATGATAGTGGAGTTACTAAGGCTCCTCTCCCCCAGATGTCTCCTATGTTGAAGAGTAAAGAGAATTGTAACCTCTGTGGCTTCTCCTATGGAGACTTCAGAGGCCTGATGGGCTAACCTCCTGCCACACGAGGGGGACAAGCTCTTCATGCAGCCACGGGAGGCACTGTGACCTGGGGGGCCTGGGTCACATAGCTGGAGCCCAGCCCCACCTCCTAGCTATGTGCCCTAGGCTGATCTAACATCTAAGTCCTAGCTTTTCATCTGTGCAACAGCCATGACAATGGTACATCTCACTGAGAGCTTTTAAAAAAGAGATTATATAGTAGAAATACATGTAAATTACATAGCACATGGTTAAGAGAGGGCAGCTGCTGTCCTTGCTGTTATGGAAGGAACCTCCCAACAACCCCGTGAGCTCCAGGCCCCTCTCAGGTAAAGTGCTGCAGCTGCAAGAAGGCTGCTGGAGCAAATGCTGACATTCCACTCCCCAGCACTCACCTCTCGACAACAATGGGTCCCAAACCAGTGCTGCAGATGCAGCTTGCACCCAGCCACCGGCCTGGGGCTGCTCTGAAGCGCAGCAGAGCAGGCTCACTGGTGATAGGAAATGGAGGGAGGTGCCAGCTGGGGACAGCGTGGCAGGTAATGGTGTTCAAATGCCACCATGCTAAGGCTTCTTGTGCCTCACAGGCTGTGGCCTAAGCCACCTTCAGGCCAAAGCTGCCCCCTCAAGCCCATGAGGAGAAAGTATATGCCCTTCAGAGCCACAGAGGTCTGGGTCCAAGTCCCAGCACTGCAGCACAGCGTGACTGTGGCCCCAGGACAAGCTGCTGACTCCTGATGCTGCAATTTCCTTGTCTGGAGACTGAGAAAAAAGATGCACTGGGCTGGATCATTCCAAAGGCTAAATAGAAAAATCATACACATCCCCTCTGGCCCTCGGTCTTGTCTTGTTAGCTGCTGTTTCATAGATGATGCATACTGACAGAACAGAACAGAATTGGGATAGTAAATACTATAAATTACAACAATAATTTATAGACCTGTATCTATGCCATGGTGTGAGAAAACTACCTGGAAAACAGTACATTAGTACAATCTTTTTTTCTCTAGAAGAAGGAATATCAAGCTAATTAAAATAAACATTAATAATCCATGTTTTATGTATAGAAATAAAAGCCAGGGATAATATCTAGCAAAAGGAGAAATGTGGTTATTTCTTGGTGTGTGATGGACAGAGGGAAGAAAATACCTTATTTTACAGATTTTTAAATACCCTGGATTTGTTTTTGAAATGAGCATGCATTGCTTTTTAAATCTGAAAGACAATAATGTTATTTCAGCATCATTTCAGCAAACACACTCCTCAGGAAGGTGTGTGACTCCGTGACAGTGACCATTCTGGGTTTTGTCACCAATGGACTTGAGTGTCTAAACCAGAGAGGAACCCAGAAAGTCCCTGGCACGTGAATGTGTGAGCAGACCGAGGAAGGCCCTGAACACAGTAACCAGAATGCTCTTCCCTGGGAACTGCGCACTAGCCGCGGGCCCAGAGAGGGTCCCTCTGAGCAAGGCTGTGGGGAGCACCCCTGGCGCGCGCAGCTCACAGGCTCACCTGATTGTCATCTCGTACAGTGTGGGCCGCTGGGCGAAGTCTGCATGCATGAGGCTGACGGCCTGGAGGAAGTGGCGGTTCTGGGCCAAGGCCACCGGGGGAAGGTTGGCTTCCAGGAAGAGGACAGAGGTAGTGAGTAGCAACCCATCCACTCCCACACAACCTGGTGGATGGGCTCACAGCTCACAGTGTGGATGCCAAGGAAGAGGGAAGAGCAGACACAGGTGCCACCAAGTTCTGCCTGTCCCCCAGGAGCCATGGCCAGTTCCTGCACAGGAACTTCAAGATTCTAGGCAGGCCCTATCAGGGGTATCCGGGAGGATTCCCAGGGAGGCAGCACCCGGACCAGGGGTCAGGTACCATGGCACACTGTCAAGCTATCCCACCACCACCTCGAGAGGCATCCTTAGCCCTGCACTCTGCCAGCTGCTTACCTGTGAGCACATTCTGGACATGGTCATGGTGCACGAAGCTATAGGTGCTGCTTGCAAGTCCGGCCTGGTCTCTGAGCAGGGTCTCCTTCAGGTGCACCTCCAGCCCATTGAGAGATGCCAGGCTGCTGTGGTACTGCAGAGGGTAGGCAGAGGGTCACAGGCAGCAGGACTGGCCTCACAGCCCACATAGAACCCTGCATCTGACTACGGGGTTAGCGAAAACTCTGCTGAAGGTCTCAGGGCTACTTGATTCAGCCCACATGGACTCTGACCAGTGTTTTTGCCTGTTTTCAAAGGAGCATCAACTCAAACTCTATGTTCTAATGTTCCTAAATTAAGGGACACCTGCAGAAAATAAGAAGAGACTTGGACAGAAAACTAAAGAAAAAGAAAAGAAAGCAAGGAAAAATTGTCCATCACCTCCCCATGGTCAACCGCAGCACAGTCCCGTCTAACTGCGGCTTCCCATGGGCAGTATGTTCGTAGTGCTGCTGGTGGGACCCTGCCAGTGGTGGCCCGAGCTTCTCTCCACTGCATTGAGACTGGGGCCATCCCCAAGAGACTCACAAGGGTCACTGGCTGCCTGTGTTGGCTCAGGGAGGAGCCTGGATGAGAACAGCTACCAGGGACATGAGGGGCCCCCCACTTGCCTTGTTTGAAACCTCCCAATAGATGGGTAGTATGCAAATCCAGTTGTAGCACTGAACTATGCTTATAATTCTTTTTCATGAAATAAAAATGGGATCAAACCATAGATAGTAACACAGATACTATCTTTTTAACTTAATGATACAGTAGCAGCTACGTTCCTGATCAGTAAATCTTCTAGAGCATTGTCCCCTATAGGCACATGGTGCTCTTCAGGCTGTGCTTAGGGATGGACTAAGAACATCAGCTATGTCCATCTAGGCTGCACCTGAAACAGGGCTTCCTGGGGTCCCTTAAGCCACAAGAAGACCACTGACCCTGAGCATTGTCCTGCAGCCCACAGGTAAAGACATGTGAGCTCAGCAACTTCCAGTCAAGTGACCAGGGGCAAGCTCTTGTTTCCTTTGTGTATGTGTGTGTGTGTGTACATGGTACATGTGCGCTTCCCTATGTACACAACAGCTTAAACAGAAAGGGCACAGTTAGGTATAAAGCTGTGTGCTCAGGGGAGTCAGACAATCTCCTCCAGTCAAATGACCTGAGCGCCCTACCCAATGCTGAGTGTAGCTGACACAAGGAGCCCCCACATGGACAGACGTGTGCACTGCAGGAGTGCTCATAGGTACCAACAGCATTTACCATGAGGGCAGACCACAGCCTCGCATCTCACAAAGCCATTGAGCCTGGTCTCCTTGCAGGCACTGAGCTCTAATTCCGAAATCTTCTGCCTAACTTGTACTCAAGATAAAATCACTTAGCAACAGACATCCAGTTAACCACAAGATGCTGTCTGGTGACATATGGACAGCTACTGATAACTAAGTGCTTTTACTGGTACCAGGAGTCAGCAAACTATGGCCTATGGGATACATCCAGCCCAATGCCTATTTCTGTACTGCCTAAGAACTAAGAACATTTTTATATGGCCTTTATATTTTTATATGGCTAGGGGAAAATGTACATCACTGTGACATGTGGAAATTACCCATGAAGTGTTACTGGCACACAGCCACACCAGCTATTTACATAGCATCTATGGCTGTTTCTGCACTTCAGTGGCAGAGCTGAAGAGCTGTGCAAAGCTGAAAATAGCCACTTTAGGGTCTTTACACAAAGTTCACCAACCTGTCACATAGTGATGTTCAATAGAGCCCTGGGAGGCAAGGGGCCAGGGCTAATTCCTGGGTTCCTGACTTGCGGTGCACACAGCAGCAAACCGCTAGATGGCCTATGGGGATCCTGACTATAGAAGCAGTAATGTAAGCAGGACATACACTCACAGAGAAGCATAGTTGCACAGGCTGTGGGGCGGGAAGAGCTCTTCCATAAAATATTTCATGAAACTCTCTCACCCTAGCTTCAGGACTTGTCTACTGACAGCGTGATCTCTTCATTGGGCAATGAATAATTGATCTAACCACAGCATTTGAAGGTCACTGAGCTTATCTTGGGCTCCAGGCAGGCAACTACATCAATGGCTCTATGCTGCCCCCTGCTGGGAGCCTGCTGTGTCCCTCTGAACCCACCCCATTCAGCTCTTGGGGCTGCTTTCCTCTTTCCCCTTCCCCCACCCCTCCCACTGGTTGCCCTCACCCTCTGCAAACCTAGAGGTCCAGCCCAGTCACTGACAGACAAGCCGGAAACAGGTCGCTGTTCCACTTTGGTGTGTAACACCCAGGATCCCTCTCTAAGGGACTGTCCCCCCACTGCCCCATCTGGCCCCTAGCTGATCACTCAGGAGGAACCCTGGTGTCCCGCATAGCTCCAGGGGAATCAGGTTGAGTATTTTCTGTGTGGATCTGGGACAGATAGGCAATAAACAATCTTCTTCAAATACAAGCTTTGGGTTTGATTAACAAACTCACAAACCAGCAGGCTGACCCAAGTTAGTTCCCCCTACTTTAAGAAAAGACTAGCTTTTTCCTCTTCCATAAAATGCATTTTATTTCCTGGGGTCATGCCAGCATCAAACCCTACTCTAGCCATGCACCAGGTCTACCTAGCAAGAGTCACAGAGGGCAGGGCAGTCACCCTATCAGCAAGGGCAGATGAGTTGGGGGAGAGAGGCTGAGGCAGGGGAACCAGAAGCAAGCAAGAATTCTGGACCTGTCACTTGCCTAAGATCTATCTTAAACATGCCCAGTTTTCTTGCTGGTGAGATAGGAGTTGCAATAACTGTCTCCTTCCAGAACTGTTTCAAGACTTGGCTAAAATAACAGATGTGAAGTAGCATTTAACACATAGCTATGCATAACACATCCCCTCTCAAAGCAGTCTGTGCTTTTTTCTTTTAGGGGAGAAGGTAAAAAGAAATGTATTATTTCTGCATACTGCACCCCTCACTGGTCCTTCAAAACAACATTTCTAAGGCTCTGCGCAATGCAGAATGGACTGGGAAAACTGAAGTGGTAAGATGAGATGGGGCAGCTGCAGCCCTATCCACCTTTGCTGTTTTAAGAGACACAGTGAAGCAACAACTATAGAGAATGAGGACAGAGGAAGTAAACAAGCGACAACTTGGTACGCTGGGATCTGTGGAAAGGGGCCTGATAAGCCCATGTTCTGAAGAAGAGTAGTCCCCTACTAGCAGCTCCATGCAACGGAGCAGCTCGGCAGCCCTCCCTCCTCCTAGGTGCTCCAAGGTGACTTGCTCATTCATGGAGGGTCACAAGCCCTGCATGCTAATAGGATCAGCTTAGAATAATATAGATTCAAGAGAAAAAACAAGGCAAGCCCCAGGACGCCATTTGCCCTGCAGTGATTTCAACCTGCTGTTCTTCCTGCTACCACTTTCCTTGCCAACTAAAGCAAGGTTGTTACCATAGCAACCGAATCTCCAGCATGGGCCTGAACCCCACGGGTCAGATTACTGCTCTAAGAGGAGAAAGGGGCTGAAGTGGTTCAAGAAGACTCCTCTAGAGCCAGTTGGGATTTCAGGCCTTCTGGGAAGGTACGCTGCTGGGTCACCACCATGCAATGCTGGGGCTGCAGAGGGAAAGGCAGTGATTCCAGGAACTCCCACCCAGGCTGACTGCTACAGGGTACAGATTCCAGTCACCAGGGAACCTATAGCTGCACAGGCTAGATACTGAGGCCAGAGCAGGAGTAATATGGCTGCACATGCAGCACCTGCCCTAGAACCACCTTATGCTACTAGTAAGTAAGGAAGCAGCAACTCAAAGAAAGGGCAAGAGCTTATGTGTGGATGGAGAACAACACAGCCAGAACTCCAAGCACCCAAGAAACTGGAGGAAGCAAAAGGGCAGAGAACCAACACCCAAATGCCTTTGTACCATGCTGCACCATATGCACAGACTACCCTGCCCCCAAACATCAGGAAGGTGGCATTGCTGTCACCCCCACAGCATAAACGGGGAGGGTCTGTCCAGGGACACAAGCAGGAGGCTGAGCCAGCCCATCCATATTTCTAGCAGGCCACCAGAGGAGCCCCAGGAAAGGATGTGGGGAAACTCACCACTTCCTCGACAGCTGCACTGTCTCTCAGCAGTGGTGCCTCGGCCAGCAGGGACAGCACCAGCCCTTTAACACTGTGAGTATAGAGGTTCATCTGCACAAGTCTCATGGGGACCTCAACTGGGGCCAACCTGGAGTGAGCTCTGTCTGCAGAGGGGCCATCACCCTGGGAGTCTGCGGATTCAGAAATGCATTCTAGACCAGTGGCTGCAAGGCTCTCACGGATTCCATCCACTTGTTGAGCTACACCCTGGTCCCTGCAGGGAAGCTCACTTCCTCTCTGCTCTGGATCTGGATCTGGATCTGGGTGAGGGGACAATGGCCAGCTGGTCTGTCTGGGAAGGGGGTCTGTTCCAGAAACAAGGGTGTGGCTACTGGGGCCATAAAGGTCTTCATGCTGCTCTTGGACTCCATTCTGGGTGAGGACGTCAGGTGAGGAGGACAGGTGGCTGCTGGTGGCCACATCCTCAGGTAGCACAGGTTCCAGGGTACTGGCATCACTGACGGAGTCCTCGTGGTAAAGACCTCTGCCATGTGAGGCACACACTTGTGGGAAGGTACAATGACCCAAAGATGGTCCCATTTCCTCAGCTTCTGGAATGTGGATTCCAGACAAGTCCACCTCTTCCTGAAGAAAGCCTGGTTCCTTGTACAGGGAGCAGCTGTGGCCAGGGGCCTGGACCCCAGCAGTTGTGTGCAATGCCCTGGACCTCCAGTCCTTCATCTCACGGTCAGGCAAATGTCCATTCTCTCCTTTGCCCTTTGGCCACATTCTGTCAGGGGACATGGGCTCCCGGATGGTAGCTGACATCGGAGCCACAGATGCCACTTGCCCAGTGGCATCATTTTGGGGGGCAGATGTGCTCCAATCCTTTGCAAGATGCTGGACCGTGCCGTCCTGAAGCCTGGCTGGCCTGGTGAATGAGACATGTATGAGGAGGGGGCACACTGCCTGAGCAGCTCTGGGGGGAGACACATGTGAGGAGGGGGTGCACTGCCTGTGCAGCTCTATGGGGGAGATGCAAGCACCTATTCCCTAACTGGCACAGGGTTGGTGACACATGAGTGTCTGAGTCCACAGAGCCTAAGATGCCATCATGGCCAAACCGCAGGGGTAAAAGGAAGGTAGCAGCTGACGCTCGGGATTCCCAGTACAAGACCAGAACCTCCTCCTGAAATTGGGGTCCCTAAGTACAGTCATCTATGTCTGGAGGGGACGCTGTGAGGCACTGTCACAACGAACCTGTGAGAGAGACACTGCGGGGGAACATGCTATAGGATTTGGAGGCTACTCCCAGATCAACATCCTCAAGCTGCATGTACCTATCTATAGCACAAAACAGGCAGGGGATGGCAGTGAGGGACAGGAAGCTCAGGGGCTGCTTTCAGTGGCTGAGTCAGCAGCCTTGCACATGCAGTTAGTGGGGCCCTGGAGGATCTCTGAGCTACCTGGGCATCTGGTCCACTGGGAACTCATGGAGACTGGCAACTTCCTCTTCGGTCAGAAAGACAGGGGTGATCTGGACATTTGGTGGGAATGCTGCTCCTGGAACAGGAAAGCAACGTGAGCAGGGCTCTCCCTGGCTAGGGAAAACTGAAAGGTGGAAAATGCTCCTGTGGTGACACACCCCACCCACACACCAGCCAGCGGATAAGCAAGCGGGAAGGCAGCCTTCAGCCCTGACCAGAGCCACCACTGCAGCTCAAGTGCTAGGACAACACAGAAAGAGCCCTGGCAGACAGCACCATCCCCGCTGCAGAGAAGGGGACATTTAGTTTAGTGCTACTTAAAAAAAAAATGTCATAAGCTAGAAAAGAAGTGCTTCCACTGACAAAGGGATTTCCCCAACTTAGGCTTCCATGAGGAACCAAGTCCTCTTGGGGATGACCACAACAGGGCTTCCTGCAGTCATCAGAGCCCAGAAACCAACTGAGCAGTTCACAGCACTGAGGTGAGAGGGGTCTGCATGCACCCACCTCAGAAGGCATGAGCTTGACAGTTTGTGCATCGCACTGAGCCAGAGGATCTCTTAGGCCTCACTCTCTAATCTTATGAGCAGAGGAAATACACAGAAGGGACCAGTGGCCTTGATGGCCTGTCCACTGACAGGCAGCACTGGTGCACCATCCTCAAAGACCACAGCAGTGCTCCACTTACCTGGGTCCTGTGCTGCGTCCCCTGCTGCGGGTGGTTTCTGAAAACAAAGACACACATGGATTGGCACAAGATACAGCCCTCTCCTCTTGACCTAACCATCAGGATTAACCTCGCCATCTGTTCACGAGCCCTCACCAAGGCCAAGAAGCTTGTCCCAGCTATATGCCAAGAGCCTGCAGAAGGAACAGAGCTCCCCCAAGCTGCCTGCCCCACCACTGAAGGAAGAGGCAAGAACTGGGCCTCTCAGGCTGTGCCACGGTGCCCACTCGAGCTCACACGCAGCTCAGGGCTCTGATTTGCTTAGTCTTTCCCTCTGGGGAATACACGTGCATTCATGGCTTCTTTGTGCCACAGAGAACTCAAGCTAGAAGCAAACAGTACGAGTCCTGTGCCTCCCTCAAGGGCATCTGACCCAAGCCCAATGCTGTACTGCATCTCCCTGGCTCACAGCCAAGGACAGAAACCTAGGGATTTTTTAACAAGAAAACAGAAAACCTTAAGGTTCCAAAAGGAACTGCCAAAACAAAATACAAACCAACACTGCTCTTCTGGCCAAAAAGTGACTTTCAGCCCTAGGAGGCAGTATGGCTTGCTGACTTCTTCAGTGATTTTAAAAATTCATCTTAAGGTTAAGGTTACGATGCCATCTGAAAGCTTACTCCAGACAATTGTTTTTTTTTTAATTTATTTAGTACAGGGTCTACAGGGTCTCACTACACAGATCAGACTCGCAGTGATCCTCCTGTCTTCAGCCTCACAAGTGCTGGGATTACAGGCGTACGCCACCACATTCAATCTCAGTCACCATCTCAGCATGCCGCAGGAGCAAGGCTAGCACAGTATACCAGGGATCGAACCCCAGTCCCTGTGCCTGCCTATGCAGGTGCTTTAGTCTCCTGAGCTACTTGGCTGGCCCCAGACAAAAATTCTTTTTAAAAAATCATATATAATCCTTTCTCCTTAAGCTAATAACTTAATATTTGGAAATTTTTCTTTAAGTTTATGCATTTTTTTGTACTTTTGAGATATTACAAAAAAAGAAAAAAGAGACAGGTGTGGTAGTGTGAGCCTATAATCCTAGCGCTTGGGAGGCTGAAAGCAGGAGGATCACTATGAGTCTGATATGTGTAGTGATAACCCTGAGACCCTGTCCTAAATAAATACATTTCAGCCGGGCATGGTGGTGCATGCCTGTAATCCCAGCACTCGGGAGGCTGAGGCAGGAGGATTGTTGTGAGTTCGAGACCAGCCTGAGCTACAAAGTGAGCTTAAGGCCAGCCTGAACTGCATAGTGAGACCCTGTCTCAAAAAGACAAAAAAAAATAAAATAAAATAAAAATAAATAAATAAATACATTTCAAAGCAAAGGAATATCACATGAAACCTGACTCTTCAGACAAGTTGCTTTTCTGCACATCTCAAAATCCTAGCATTCAGGGAGGTGGAGGTAAGTTCAAGGCTAGCCAGGGGTTGTAGTATACCTGAATTCCATCCACAATAACAGAAAACAAAAATCAGCTTTTCCACTTACACCAGTAATAATATAATTCCTGTCTTCAAAACATTTTTAGCCACTTTATTTTTTTATTTCATGGCCTGCTCAGCCCACCCTAATTATGGGGCTGGCGCAGCATGTGGTGCTAGAGATTGAACCACAGTCCCTTGTGCCTGCCTAAGCTTGCATAAACAGGCGCTTTAGACCACTGAGCTATCTTGCTGGCCCCTTTTGGCCACTTTAAATGGCCAGCTCGAATCTCAGGAAGCATATGGTGGTGTGGGCAAATTCATTAATTCCTGACCTTGGGCCAGCATTCAGCTAGCTTCTTTTAAGGATAAGAATCATGATATTCAATGTCAGCTTTATGAGCCATATGGCCTTGTCCCAGGACTCAGCAGTTCAACAAAATTTATCTGTATTATATGCAGCTGGCTCACAGGCCAGTTTGCCAAATCCCACCTTAGACATTTTTCATGATACACTTTCATACCCTAAAATACACAAAAAGGAAGAAAACAAATGATAGGAAGAAAACTGCTACATGCCAGCAGTGATTATCCCTATGTGGTCCAATTGAGGGGGAATTTTATTCCCAGTGATTAAAATCTTTCCACTACAGACACAATAAATAAATAAATACCAAATGGAAGTATTATAAGAGTCTCTGTTTTCCTAAGTTTTTTGAAGCACATATTTCTTCACAGTGGATCTCTGAAAAATCCAACATTTCTTTTACATAAAGGCCATCCTGATAACAAGGCAAATTCTGGCAGCCACTTGTTTGAAGAAAAAGCAGCCACCAAACCTACCACACAGAGGGCCAGAGGAGACAGCTCAGTAGAATAAGTGCTTGCCTGGCAAGTGCAGGATCCTGAGTTCAATCCCGGTACCACCAAAAAAAAAAAAAAAAAAAAACTACCACATGGAAGAAAGCACTTCCTGTCAAGCTCATCAATGGCTTCCCTCCCAAGGAAAACCACCCTAACAGACCAAGGATCCTGACAACACACAGTGAAACAAGCACCCCAGGTCTATTCATGCTTGGGATCAGTCCTACCAGACCAGCAACAGGTACCACAGGCTGAGCAGCCTGGCCAAGCAGGTGAGCATGACAATACCTGGTCCAGAGGTGCAGGTCTGTGCAACAGGATCTTGGCGGTGAGGGCGGGCACAAGCTGGGTGCTCACAATGCTGCAGGCCAGACACAGGACAAGAGCACAGTGAGAAGAAATGCATGGGAGCCCTCTGCACTTCAAATGTTCTACGCTGGGGTGGATGGTGGGAGTTTTCACTGGTCAAAGCCCCTATGAAGGATATCCTGGCAGTTCCTACCAACAGTTAAAATGCCTTCTGAACAGGCTTGCACCAAGAGATATGCATAAGAATATCCACTACCGGGAAAATGAGAAACAAGCAGATGACTAAAGAAAGCTTCATTAAATAAACCATGGCATAGCCAGATCACCAGCCCACATGCGGCCTGGTGAGGAAATCTCTGCAGACATCCAGTGCCAGCACAGGGTCAGTGTGTGAGCCCCTGTACAGGGGGGAAGTGCACAGAAGGAGCCTCAGTGCTGTTCAGATACCAGCTGTGGGGGTGGGGTGAGAGTGAGAAGACAGGAAAGGAACTTTTCAATGT
>PVKA01020791.1:0-39764 GCA_004027165.1 Ctenomys sociabilis
AAGCCATTAGAATGTTAACAGTATGATTATAATGAATTTTATAACTAGGTTTATTGTTATGATTTTATTCTATTTTAGGGTTTGTTATTGCTCCTGTTAAACAATCTCTAAATTGCCTAGGCAGACCTTAAACTATAGAATCATCTTTCTTCAGTAGTCCAATAATGGGGAATATTATTATTTTTTAATTTTCCATAATTGTATTGAAGAACAAATAGCAATGAGACATTTCCAAATCAAATTAGTAGAACAGATTCAATAATTAATACATTGCATATTGTTTTCATAGTGGTTATTTGTTGCACAAGGTGCAGATATAATATTTTATTTGCAAACACTATTAGAGCAGATACCACTATTCACTGAATTAAGAGAATGTAGCTATATACCTATCTTTTTTTACAGCTCAACTACAGTACAGTTTCAATGATTAACACTTTTTACATTATCTTCCTAGTGGTTATCCATAGTACAAGAAACAAACAGGATATCCTGTCCATACACTAATAGTGCAAATCTTTGTTCTCATAGAATTACGTGAAAGTACCGTATTTTTATCTTAACTGCACTGTATATACAAATACAGAATGGTCCTTCCTTTCTATCCCTTTGTTTTTGTTTAGTCCTGTCAAGGATGTGTACTCTATTGTCTTCCAATTGTTATAGGTGCTTGAAATCAGCGAAACAATCCAACACAGTCCAGCAGTCTACGTTAGTAGTGGGTTATCTGAAGAAGTTGCTCACTAGAGCCATTTACAACTCAGCATTTTATTATGGCTTTATTTTCTATACCTCATTTTTATAATTTTTTGCTGGATGGTTAAGACCAAGATAAAGCAAGACCTATATAAAAAAATATGTAACTTTTGTATCTGATGAGGTCAGTCAACACCCCTCAGGGTTTATTCTGTAATTGTGTACCTCATTGTGTAGATCTTTTGTCAGTGTCAGCCATGTGGATGAGTCACACCCATTGCTTGACCAGTTTGCTCTCTGTGAGAGCCTGAGAGAAAGTTTTCTCTCCATGTGACTCTCCATAGGCACACTATAGATCAGTGAACACATTCCTCTGTGGCTCCATAATCTCCTGTTCCGAAATATGGGGCACACTTAGTTCCATGATGTTCTAGTACAAGTTCTCCTATATCCTGAGTCTTTACTGGCCTTGAAAGGGTAGGGTCAAAATATTGGCTGATCTTGCAGCCCTCCCATTTCTCCAATTGTTGATCTGCAAACTTAGGTTGTTAACCATCCAGAAGAGAAGCTGATTATTACCCTGCAATATATGCAGTTCAGTTTACCCTATCTGTCTAAACTCCTTTCAGTTGTTGTTATACCTTTCTATTTGCATTTCTTCTTTTGACTTCTTTTTCTTTTTAGGTTTTTCTTTCTTTTTTTTTTTTTGTACACAGGGTCTCACTATGCAGCCCACATTCATAGTGATCCTCCTGCTTTCTGCCTCCCTAATGCTGGGATTACAGGCGCGCGCCACCACGCCTGGACTCAAAAGGCAGCAGGATATTTTTTTTTGGGGGGGGACCAGGGATTGAACTCAGATCCTTGCACTTGCCAAGGAAGTGCTTATTCTACTGAGCCATGTCCCCGGCCTCTTAACTTCTTATACTAGGGAGACTATATGATATTTGCACATGTGGGTCTGGTTTATTGCACTTATGAGTATATGTTCGAGTAGCATCCACTTAAATATATGCTTCAAGTTTATCTTTCTTTATAACTGAGTAATACTCCATTGTATAAAAATACCACATGTTTCTCAACCATTCCTCATGTGATGGGCATCTTGGTTGTTTCCAAGATTTGACTATCAAAAATTGTGCTGCTATAAACATAGGTACACTTATATCACTATGATATGATGTTTTCAGCTCCTCCGGGAAAATTCCCTGTAGGGAGACAGCTGGTTTGAAAGGAATTTCCAGTGCTAGTTTTGTGAGAAGTCTCCACACTATCTCCACAATGGTTGCACCGCTCTACATTCCCACCAGCAGTGGAGAAGTGTTCCCTTTTCCCCGCATCCTCTCCAACATTTGTTGTTGGTTGATTTCTTTATGATAGCCATTCTTTCTGGAGTAAGATGGTATCTCAGTGTTGTTTTAATTTATATTTCATGGATGGCTAGTTATGTGGAGCATTTTTTCACATATATATTTGTTTCTTTAATTTCGTCCTCTGAGAAGTGTATATTCATCTCAGATACCCATTTCTGGATTCAGTGTTTAAATTTGAGGGCCTTAATATATCTTAGTTCTTTATATTTTCTAGAGAGAAGACCTTTGTTTGAGTTCTTATTAGTTAAGATTTTTTTTTTTGAAATTTGTAGGTTATCTTTTCACTTTGTTGATAATTTCTTTTGATGGGCAAAAACTTCTCAATAAGAGGAGAACGCGGTTGTTAATTCTTTCAAGTGTTTCCTATGCCAATACATGTTTGTTCTTGAACTCTTTGCATACCCCTATGTATTCAATGGTTCTTCCTACTTTCTCTTCCAGAAGATTGAGTGTTTTTGTTTCAGTGTTTGGATCTTTAATCCATTTTGACTGCAGCTTAGTTCATGGTGATAGACCTGGGTTAAGTTATAGTTTTCAGCATTTAGTAAGCCAATTTTTTCTGCACCGTTTGTTAAAGCGGCTATCTTTCTTCAAGTAAGAGTGTTTGGCCCCTTTTCAAAGATCAGGTGGTGAGTGTGTTCCTAGAGGCCTCTGCATCTTCTAATCTGTTCCATTGATCTTCAGGTCTATTTCGTTGCCAATACCATGTTGATTTTATCACAGTGGCTTTGTAGTATAATTTCAAGTCAGGAATTGTGGTGCCTCCTGCCTTGCCTTTGTTGGCCAGGGTTGCCTTTGCTATTCTAGGTCTTTTCTGGTTCCAAATAAATTTTATGAATTATTTTTCTAGGTCTGGGATGTATGTCAGTGGAAGTTTGATATGGATTGCATTAAACCTGTACAACAACTTCATGAGTATGGCCATCTTCACGATGTTGGTTCTTCCTATTCAGGAGCAGGGAATAACTTTCCTTTTTTGAAATCCTCTATGATCTCTATCTTAGGGTACTGTAATTTTCTATAAAAAAGATCTTTGCCTTCTTTGGTTAAGTGAATTCCAAGATAATTCATTTTCTACAGTGCTATTATAAAAGGTATTATTTCTATAGTTTCCCTCTCAGTGTGTTTGTTGTCTGTATAGAGGAATGTTATTGACTTTTGAGTACTGACTTTGTATCCTGCTATGCTACTGAATTTCTTTATGAATTCTAGTAACTTCTTGGTGGAGTTTTTTGGCTCTTCTAAGTAAAATATCATGTCATCTCAAGTAGTGATAATTTAACTTCTTCTTTACCTATTCTTATTCCTTTTATTTCTCAATGGAGAATATTATCATGGGCTTCTTCTTCCCAGGAAATTAATTCTTATACTTTTTTAAACAAGCATAATAAATAAATAAGTATAGCATTTTCCATTTACTAAACTTTCTGTTATCTATTGCTTTGATGTAAATATTTCATCCTCTTATAATTCATGCAGAATATCATATGCATCAATGTAAATGTGGTAGAAAATGAGACATTTGGAAATGATTAGATACCCTAATGGCTGAATTCTCTTGTACTTGTTCACACCCTTGTAAAGCAATCCTCCTTGAGCCACCTTATTCCTTACCCATGGGAAGACACAATGACAACGCTTCATAGATGATGCAATTGTGGGCCTTTGCAAGACACAGACTCCACTACAGATTGATTCTTGTACTTTCCAGCCTCTAGAGCTGTGAGAAATAAATTCCTCTTGTTTGTAACGCACTCTGTCTCATTTTATCATAGTCTAAACAAATTGACACTTATCAGACTTCTGTGACATACACTTTTATCTTTCCTTTACATTTGTTTATACTTTCTCTAAATTTGTTAAGTCAAGAAAGTAAGTTTAGTAATCTTAATGGATTCAGTCAGTGCAATACTTTGTACTCTAATAGAATCATGATATGTCATGCAGTTGACAATTAGTGGGTGATTAAGTAATGCTGCTTTGTTTCTCCTTGCTATAGGATAGAGATGAAAAATGTGGAATATGAAAATTCTTAACCCTCCCATCCCCAAACCAATTCATCAAGAATGATTGATTTTATTCTTTTGTGGATAACCAAGAAGTCACCCTCTAATTAATGAGCTGATTCAAATTTCTTCCTATGGTTTAGGAAGTCCATTAGATCTATTAACCTATTTTGATAGTCAGTTATATGTACCAACTTGACAGGGTCCAGGGAAGCTCAAATATATGGATAAATATTAATTTGAGGAATATATATGAGGGTGTTTCTGAAAAGAAATAGCCTTTGAATTAACATTGAGTAAAGCACATAGATCTTCTTGATGTTTATACAAATTGTTAAATCTACTGAGAGTCTAAGTAAAACAATTTTGATCAGTTCATTTTATTTTTTCTTCAATTTTAAGTATTTGGTACAAGGTCTTACTGCACAGCTCAGACTCACACTGATCATCCTATTCAGCTTTCTAATCACTGGGATTACAGGGCTACACCACCATGCATGGTCTCAAACATAAACATAAAGATAGATTTCTGTGTCTGACTGTATAAGCCATTGATCACCATCTGGCAATTCTGGGTAACTGGCCTTCACACAAAGATTGGACTCTATGCCATTGGGGCTGAACTTGCATCACTGGCTCTCCTGAATCTCTAGCTTACAAATGACAGATCATAGAGCTCTTCAGCTTCTATATTGCATGGAAAAATATCTTATAATAAATATCTATGAATATAGATTTTGTTTCTGTAAAGAATGATGACTAATAAATCTATGTAGATATATTCTCCTAAAATACAGAGTGGTTAGATTATTCTCTTGTTAATATTTGCCTAATGACAAATTTAAAATTTCATGCCTAGTATCACTCCAAAGATATTTTAAAGTAATTATTTTACTTATAATGAGAGCAGGCTGCTCAATTTTTAAAAATATTTCAATTCATTTGGCCACTGTTAGAAATGTTGAGGCTTATTTCCTTCTCTTTAAGTATTTCACTGATGGCAATGGCATCATTAAACAATTTTCAGTTCAGTATATCTTAGTTTCTTTAGATTAATTCAATAGATCACATGATATTAAGACAGTGTACAATGTCTGCTCTTTATTGGAAGGCTCAGGTACTTCATTATTTTATGCAACAGGAAGTCTGTGTGTTATCTAAAAGAAATCACCGAATCCAACAAAACCAAGCAATAAAATGTGAATAAATTGATGTAAATTAATCTCCCATTCTACAACTAAATTGAATGTTCTACTAGTGAAAATTTGATCTATCATTTGTAAGTACTTATAAATTCATTAAAATTTACCAATTCAAATATTTCATAATTCATCACTTCACAGCACTTGGAATATTTATTGTGGAAGTAATCATAAATTTCAGAGGTTATTGCTTAGTGCATCTAATTGAATTTTGTAAAATAGACTTCAAATCCTAACTATGGCATTGACTGGAGGGCTTTGGGAAAGTGCTTAGCTGTTGTGTTAGGCAGGTCTCCATGACTGCATCGAAGTCCCTCAGACAAAAACCTGAATGGAAGAAAAATTTACTTCAGCTTATGGTTTCAAGGATTTCATTCAAGGTTTTTAAGCCCATTGGTTTTGGTTGGTGTCAAGATAATAATGCTTTATGGTATCAGTGCATGGCATGGAGGCCTTTATCTCATGATGGTCAGGAAATAACATATAGAAAGGATAGGGTCAATGCTCTTGCTATCCCCTTTAGGGACATGCACTCAACAACCTTCGGGTTTTGCACCACTTCTGCAAAACACTCTAGACTATGGATCAATCCTTTATCATGGGAACTTTCAAAGACGTTCCACACTCACACCCAAGCAATATTGCCTTCCTAAGCTTCATACTTCCCCGTTGTAAAGAAAAAATGATAATATACACTAAACTTACATAAATGTACAGAGAGATAAAATGGGGAGGAGTATTTCTGAAAAGCGGGACATCTGTGCTTTTTACAAAATTGTGGAGTCTCCTTTCCTCTTTAAGAACTGACTTACTTCCACAATAAATATTCCAAGTTTTTCTTCTGATTTAGAAATGTCTTACAAGACAAGAGCAAAAACAATACCAAAGTATGATAAGTAGTCACATGGCACTAAACATGTAGTGTCTTTTCAAGTATGTTTAACACCAAGTCAGTTACAGACTACATAACTTTATGAAACATATGATTCTTTCAGTGCTACAAAGTGGAATGCACTGTGATCATAGTATTTGTCTGAGATTATTCAGAGAGCAAGTAGTACAGTGGAGTCTTCATTTCTGAGCAGCCATATATATTTTAATTAGTATCCATTGAATGTAAGCTTCTTATACTTAGTTATGCTTGCATGATATTTGTGATACAACTAAACTTCTTGTAAGGTATAATATAGTACGTAAAATAACTTAAAAAATGAAAGATGTAACAAAGGAAAAAGCAATACAAGCTGAAGAAAGGGAAAAAAATCTCAGAGGTAATCATCCTAGCTATGATCATCATTATTATTTAAGTGTAATGATTTTTTCTGCTGTGTGATGACATATGTCAACATGCAAGTTACTCAAATTTATTTAAGAGCAAGTTCGGTTCACATAAATTAAAATGATACTGAGTGCTACTGAATAGCAACAAAAATTAAGAAATAATATAATTCAATAAGCTGAACTTATATATGAGTCTACTGTGAATTAATGTCTTGATAGTTTATGAAAAACTGTCAACACACAGGCAGCATAAAAATGGAACCAACTAAATTGAAAATAATTTCAACAAGTAATTTTGCTTAGTTTTTATTTCTTCTTTATGTTTTTCTTAAATTAAATGCAGAAATTCTTATACTTAGGGGAAATGTACTATAAATTGTTGCCCTAAATGTGACAATACATTTGCAAGTTATTAATGCACTTATTAGAGTAACATTATGTATTTCCTTTGAAATTCTCATTGTGCTTTTTTCCTGGTAAGAAAATATTTAACCTTTTTCTGTATGCTTTGCTTTTTTTTCTGGTGATACATTCCCAAAGAGAACTAACGATGAAAAATTTGAATAGAGAGTATAAAAATAACTTATAAAAGGATATTGCCCAATGAAAATGATTTATTTGCTAATAAGACAATGTTTTTCTCAGTCTCCTTGCTTTTTTTTATTTTTCAAGATCAAGCATGCAAATATTATTTTGCCTTTGGCACTTTCCATTTATGATCTTGCAGAGTTTCGGTCAAGCCAGGCAGTTAGAGACAGATTCTCAGCCCAAAACCTCAAAGTAGTATTAATAAACATGCATTCAAAGACACATGTACAGTGAGTGATACTGCAGTTAGAGACACTTAGGAGGTGAGGATTTTACATCATCTTTTTTTGTTTTATGTTTGTATTTCTCGCAAATACTTGATTAATGCTTCTGAGAACATGAAGATGGTTTATTTATAAGCAAATCAAAATATAAAGCAGTAATTATTAAGTAATTCATTCTCAGACATTGACAGATTAATGTAAGTATTTCTTATGAATCCAAGCTATATATGTAAGGAAGAATGGACAAAATATAACATGTCTATGAACTAATTTTTCATTAATAGATATTACCATAAATATTTCTTATAAATATCCATGAAAATTCCCTTTGTCTTTACTAGTGTATCTTCCTTTTGCAGGCGAGATTGAACTTTGGGGTAAGTTATTTGCACCATGACCCCTCAATGTCCTCGAGGACTATATTACAGAATATCTTAAATATACTAAAATCCGTGGGTACTCAAGTCCCTCATATAAAGTGACACAGCAGTTGCCTATAACTTATGAGCATATTCCTACTATAAATCATTTCAAGATTATTTGTGGTATCCATACAGTAAAAATTCAGTATTAGTACATATAATATTACATGGTTGAGAAACTATGACATGAGAAAAATCTGTACATGTCCAGTATAGACGTACTTCTTTTCCTAAGTGCTTTCATTTGATACTTGGTTGAATGTATTCAGGTGGAACCCATGAATTTGAATTGCTGACTATATGAATAATAGTTTTCCACCATCTGGTTGAATGTGAAAAAATTTAAGTTTTTAAATATTTTATAAATCCTAATCATAAATAATTTATTAGTTATAAATTTATTAATAATTCATTAACAATTTATAAGTTAAAAATTTATAACTTTCTCTGTTATTCATTAATTTATAATATAGAAATTTATTTAGAAATCAAAAATTGTTAGAAAAGTTAGTTGAACTGAACAATTTGAAGTTCAATCCACTTTAAATGAAGGCTGAAGGATTTTTGAAAGAATTTTCTAATCTTCAGAGATGTGGTCTTCAACCAGTATGTACAATCTGAGCAATATCTTCTTAAAATTATTGAAATTTGATAAAAAATGCTATGTTTGTAAATACGTAGTAGAGTAGCTAATGGATACCTATATAAGTTAGATAAATATCTAACTGTGTATCTTTATTCCACCACAAGTAGAGTTAAAAATATGAGTTAAAGATGGCAGAAACAAAATCTGGGGTGGTGGTGGCTGAACAACATGTGACTACTTGTATGTTTGTAATTTTGAGTCACACCACAGTAGAATAAATATCAATGTTTTGTACATTGATATAAGAGCTGACTGATTCAGATATATCAGAAAAGATAGTATACAATGGACATATTCAAAACAATATGAAGTATAAATAGATATAATGAATCTAAAGTATTACAAATGAAGGAACAATGAAATATTCAGAGATCCTCCTATTTACACAAATATCTTAAGCTACACTTAGTTACATAGAAGCAAATTAATGAAGATTAGTGCCCTGTTTATCCTGCTTTGCTAGGTAACAAGGTGTTCAAGCAAAGAGAATTTTCCAGTGCATTTGTATTCTTTTAAAGCACGTGATAGAAGGCCAATTTATTCTCTAAGCATTATGTCTTACAGCTTTGTGTGCTTCAAACAACCTTAAACATTTTTATATTCAGATTGTCATACGGAAGTTTGAAAAGGATTATTTCTAACTGAAAAGTTTTTTTCTGTAATTTCTCTAATGGAACTTGTATTTAACTCCTTTAAACAGAGTACATGACCTCCAGTGGCTAAATAGCTAGAAAATTGTTCTTCTGTTTGTTTGTTTCAAATTTACTTTTGTTGAGCCAGCGAGAAGGCTCAGCATATTAAAGTGCCTGCTTAGGCAGACACAAAGGCTGGGAGTTTGATCCCTAGTCTGCCATATTGGCCCTGCCCCCAGGATGCACTGAGATGGTGAATGAGACTGGGCATGATGGCATGTGCATGTAATCCCAGTGCTTGGAAGGATGAAAACAGGAGAATCACTATGAGTCTGATCTGCATAGTGAGACCCGGTAGACTCTGTAATAAATACATAATAAAAAAACCCTAAATAATAATAAATAAATAAATTTACTTTTCTTGTGCTGCAGAATCAAAGTGAGGGCTTTGGCCAGTGAGATAGCAGACTAAAGTGCCTACTTAGGCCAGCTTAGTAAAGTACGGGGACCATGGCTTAATCCTTGACATCACATGCCATGCCAGGCCTGTCCCCAGGGCAGGCTGAGTGGGGCAGAGACTGGACATAGCGGTGCATGCCTGTAATCCAGTTCTGGGGAGGCTGAAAGCAGGTGGATCCTTGTGAGTCTGAGCTGAAGAGTGAGACCCTGAAACAACCAAATATATACTTTAAAAAAGTAAGGGCTTTGTGTATGATAAACTTATTTTACTATTGATATAAACTCCCCCCACAATTAAAACACCTTATGTCATAAATTATTTGCAATTCTCCATTTTTCAAATAGGAGAATGTCTATATTTTGACTGGGCAAGGTTTTCTCTGAAGGTGCTGACACGTACCATCAACATGGCATTTGAGGGCCTGTGGCAGGAGGGCTAGTTCCATGGTAAGCCAGGATACACAGTGAGACCATCTCAAAGTACCAAATTTTTCTTTTAATGAAGATATGTGCCAGAGAAGCAATTGCCAAACTGTACATCTGTGCTTGTGGCTGTTTCAGAGTCCAATTTTCTTATAAAAATAGAAATACAAAGCTCTAGAGAACTTCATCATTCTTAGTAGGCGCCAGATTGGTGAAACTTTTTCCTCACTCATCAAGTGTCAGTACTGTCAAGATATTCTCTGTCAGAAGTTGAAAATTTATTCTCTTCAGACCAAATTTTTTTTTCCTTTGTTTGTAAAATAAAGTTTTGCTGAAACATCTACAAACTATTAGTTTTTTTTTATTTTCAATATTATTTTCTTACCACAGCTGCAGAGTTAAGTAGTTCTGATAGGGACCAAAGACACAAATGAGCATTCCTCAGGGCCTAAGGTATTTATTTCCTATCCTCTTACAGAGGACATTTACTGACATCTGCGTAGGACCTACCGATTCTCTGTGCAACTCTCTCTCTAGTCTTGTACACATCCTTATGTCATGAATTCATCTCATACAGAATCTAGAAACCCCACAAGGAGACTCATTCATTATAGTTTCATTTTAACAACAACTGCTCCATAAGGCAAAATTCATTACTTTTATATCATACAACTTTGAAAATAAACTGTTTTACAGTGTTGAACTGCAAATTAATGGAGCAAGAAAACTCTGGGAAGATTTTTCTCCTATAGTGAATGTTTAGATCAATTAGTTGACAGAAGGCCCCCACCCAAAGGCGTACTAATAAACCTTCCCAAATCATTATGGCAAGAAATTTGAGTAATGATTTTTGTTCAGTAGTATACATTTACCCGAGCAAATATAAATAATATATCTTTCATACAGAAAACCCATATGAATTAACTTTCAATGAAGAATTAGGGGATGTTCTACTCAAGAAGGAATTGGCTCCATGGTCCACATGATAGCATATGCCATCTCTGCAGAATCATGGTTAATGAGGAAACACTTTTTGAAACTCAAAACACTTCGGACAAGGTTTATCATGCACAAAATACTGCTTTTAATTGGTTCTTAACTTAAATTAATTAAGCTAGTCTGACTCACTCTCCAGTCACAACTCAACTTGAAAAATACAAAGGAATACAGTCGGGATAACAAAAGCTAAGAGTCTTGAATTACTCCTTATTTTCATATTAACAAGGGAGTTCAGTCTAGAGAGAAAAGGTTAATTTGTTTTTTAATAGGCTTTTCAAAGACTTGATCTGGTCTAGTGTGATAATTTATGCTTAATCATATGTTTACAGGCAAAAAGGATTATCCATTTAATATTGGAGCCATTTTTGTATAACATAAAATCTTCATAGTAAGTCAGTCAGACTTTGCTTCTGAGCAAAGGTGGCAAGTGGACAGAAAGGGAGAGAAACAGAAAGATAAGCAGGGACATTGGAAAATAGATTAGAATGGCAGATAATTTTACTGCACACATATTTTCCAGGTCCACCAATATTCATTCCACACCCTCACACAAAGATATTCCCAGTGAACTTTGTTAGTGGCACTATACATCAAATCACTGAGCAAGGACAAATTTTATGAAGACAAATCAAAAACAAAATATTCTCAGCCAGGTTATCACCTCTGGAATATAATTGCTAAAGGAAAAGTTTACTGAATTCAACCAGCATAAGTTCCACACAGTATAATCTCGCAGAAAATCTCCAAAGAGAATCACCAATGGAAAATCATCATAGAAGATTCAAGTTCCCCACAGTAGGTTCAGGGCTTTTAAACAAAATAAAGATACGTTGAAGTCTTTATTCTCAGTATCTTAAGATATGACCTCTTTTGAAAATTGGATATTTACAGAGATAATCAAATTGAAATGAAGTCAAAAGAGTAGGCCATAATCTAACATGGCTGCATGTCTAACACAGGGAAAATTTGTACTGAATGTGGGATGTTGACACATTCAGAGAGGAAAGGCTATGTAAAAATGTACATAAGAATAGTAACATTTGTGGAGTGATCATTTAAAGCCAGGAAATGTCAAAGATTGCCAGAAAATATGAAGAGGTAGAAAAAAAAACAGGAAAGAATTTTCTCTTAGAGGCATCGGACCAAGCAAGGTCCTGCTGACAGTCCTGTCAGACCTCCAGCTTCTGCCAGGATGAGGCAGTCTTTCCTGTGCTTCTAAAGCACTCAGCTTCTAATATTTGGTTATAGCAGTCCTGAAAAATACATAAGGGACATTAGTTATGATTGCTTTCCTGCAATGCCTGATTTCAGACATTTAGGAAAAGAGTAACATAGACAGAATAAAGCAACTGTTAAAGTTTAAAAATCAGTCTCTTTTGGCTAGAACAGCAGCATGTAGGGGCCTATCCCATTTCATTCATCCCTTGATGCTGATTATACTTGATGAAACGCAGTACCACTGTGGCATTTCTGCTAGGGAGACAAGAATCTTTTATGAGTAGATTGGTTTAACAGAAGCTCAGTTATGAGGCTTTTCCTTTTACCTCTTATCAGTAAGGGTTGGTTGATGCATAGAGATAACAAAGAGTCTGTCCATAAGGGCTCTAATTTAAAGATCTTCCTTTGAGAGAGTTGTGATTTAGAGGAAAAATTTATTAGCAGGCAATCCTAAGTACTGATAAGGAATATTGTGATGGACTGACAATTGGTGGTCAACTGGTAAAACTCAGCTGAACTGAACCAGGGTGGTGCTGGCTTTGTGAGGCCCACCTGAAGATGACTGCCAGCAACATAAGAAGCAGAACTGTAGAAGTGAAGCTGTTGGAGCTGTTGGAGCTGTCGGAGCTGTTGATTTCCTTGGGGCTGCTGTTGGTTCTCCTGGAGAAATTTGTCATGCTGGCTTTCTTAATGAACTCAGCTGTTTGCATCATCAAAGGAGCTTGACACCTTGGTGTCACTGGCAAGGGTGATTGTTCATTTGGGGGGAGCTCTGGTCCTCACTGTGAGGATTACTTCCTGACTCTTGAAGGGAAGATTGTGCACTGATCAGTCTCCTGGAGAAGCTTGCTTTCCTAATGGGATCTCCACTGTTTTCACTATTGGAGGAGCTCGGGACTTTACTGTTGCTCAAGATGGCTGAGGTACCTTTTGAAAGAGCTCTGGTTCTTACTTTGAACTTCAATTCCTGGCTCTAGTTAAGATCCTTCAACTTTCTGGTACAGATCGTTCTTCCAGTGGCACAGACTTTCTAGACTCCACCACTGAACTTTGGGCCTTCCAAGCTGAAATCCATGAGACTCATCTGCATGAGGCATTATTGTATGCTCTGGGTCTCCAATTGGACTTATTAGAGTAACTGTCATGGGCTCTAGGTCTTTAGCTGGACTCCTGTGGGACATTATATTGTGGGATCCAGGTCCTCAGCTGGATTCTTTTGGTCTTTAGTTTGTGGATAGATTTGCTGCACCCTTTTTGTATCTGACTTTTCAGTTGACTAAAATAAAATGATCCTGTGATTACGTTCCCTGTATCATACTGTTCCTCTTGCAAAATTCTACTTTTATTTTGATTAGCTTAAACTTATGCTTTCCAACTTTTCCCACAAGCTTTCATGAGGTCTAAACAACTAATTGCAATGTCACATGCTAAGCACGGCTCTGGCAGTCTTCTTCTTAACACTGCAGACAACATGACCACATGTCCAGTCTCTGTTTCATCCTAGAGTTGGAGACAGGCTGCTCTGCTAGGTCCCACTGTGTCAGAGTCTGAGCCCAACTCGATGTCCTGGCTTAGTTTGGAGTGCACACCATTAGCACCACAAAATTTATCTTTCTGTTCTGTTATGTCTGAGTACTCAAGTACACCCAAAGAAGTTCATTAATCTGAAACAGATCAACCTTGTCCTTTTATTTCTGTACTGTCTTATCACATCTGTGTCACCATGATCACATACACAATCTACGTTTAAGTTGTTTCCACAGGGGAAAAGTATATCCCCTATAAAAAAGGAATTCCTGATGTATTCCAGCCCTACTGAATGTCTCTTCCTTAATTCAGCTTCTTACTTCTTTTATTTGGTCAGTCTTCCCAATTTGTATCTGTTAATCTAAGCCACAGATTTGATGATAGAAATGCATAATATAATAATTATTATTAGCTTGCTATTTTTATTTTGAAAATATTTACACATGTACTGTTGTATGTTAAGAAAAAGAAAAGAAAATCTAATAAATTCCCAGTTTGCTGAATTGAAATTTGAACTTTACAAATATTTTTGTGTCTTTTTTTCCTTCACAGCTTTACAAAGCCATTTCTTTAAGTTCATATGTTCACTGATTAAATGCAATTTAGAATATTATGGTAACAGTGGGAGAGACAGATTTCTACTTGCTGAGGCTGTTGTCTTTATCCTGTTACAAAGCTGCAGGCTCTGCATGTGTCATGTGTCACCTACACTTCTAAATAGGACATAGCTAAATAGGATGACTCTTACAATTAATCCAGAAAAAAATGAGTGATATCACTTACAGAAATACATTATTCAAAAAATACATTATGCATTTCAAATAATATAGAAGATTTAGATCAATGAAAATGAAAGAGAGTAAAAACTAACATATTTGAATCATTTATCCAAAGTGCTGTCAACAGGATGAGAAAGAACGTGACAGATTCTCTTGAAACCTGCACTTTCAGAGGGGGTAACCAATTGTATTTTATTATATTCAAAATGATAGCTGTGAGACACTATCTTAGTCATCTTTCTCCACTTGCTGAGAAAAAATACCTGACATGTGGAAGTAAGGAAAGAAAGGATTGCTTAGCTCACCATTGGTGGAGGCTCCAGCTGTGACCGGCAGGCTCCAAAGCAGTGCAGCATGGCAGAGGAGCAACGCATCACTGCTGCTGAAGACAGCAAAGGCAGCGAGAGAAGAAAGGCAGAAGCTCAAGGGAAGTCTTCTTCTCTGCCCTACTTTGCTTGTCGGCTTTCCATTCTAAGGTGGATGAACCTCTCACCCTCATTATCCCAGGACTAGACAATGAATCAGTCACAAACCCTAGACTCAGCTGCCTCTCAAAAGCACCCCCACCCCCACTGCACAAGCGCAGGAGTCACATCCAGATGCAGGCATTGAGGCCCAGCCTTATGAAAATACTTGGATATATGTACATATATATGTAAGCTGTACATTTCAGAGCACACTAAATTTCTCTTTTCTATTTAGTCTATAAACTGTCTTATTTTTCCCATTGCTGAAACAAAAAAGCTAACATCAAAAGCCAAAGGAGGAAATGTGTACTGTAGTTCCACATTTGCAGAGGGTTCAGTTCACAGCTGGCTGGCTCTAACTATGGTACCCATTACCCTGGCCCTACTCAAGGGAGGGTGGCATGGCAGAAAGGCGTGGCAGAGGCATGGACTACATTTCATGGTGGGCAAAAGCCAAGAAAGCCATGAAGTAGCAGTGAAGTAGTGCAGAAGCAGTGGGACACCAGCCCCCTTTCTGTCCCTCCTATCCTATCCAGGCTATGTGCCCTCAGTGAGGTAGCACTCACTCACACGCAGGTACACCTTTCCATTATTCACACCCAGAACTATATGAAAACAGCTAGTGGACTACTTTAGTAATCGTAAACCCTTACTCCCAGCCTCATGCCCCGACTCTCAACAACACTCATTCTAAAATAAGACACCTC
Organism: Ctenomys sociabilis; assembly: GCA_004027165.1. Lineage (NCBI taxonomy): Eukaryota > Metazoa > Chordata > Mammalia > Rodentia > Ctenomyidae > Ctenomys > Ctenomys sociabilis. Next base: position 15,650 of record PVKA01020791.1, read on the forward strand.
AGAGAAACCTGACCTATGACTGAATGAGTTATGAAGTGACATCTAGAAACAAGTCATAACAGTAAGGAACATGACCACAGCTCTATGCATAAAAACACCCAGATTCACCTACTTACAGAAATTAGTTAAATCAAGAGCCAAATACAGTTCCTTCCTTTATTCATGTAAAACACCTATCATGTAAACGTGTATAGACACCTATCATGGGCTAAGCCAACCTTCTGTCAAGCCCAGTGATTTTCTTTTATCTTTGTGCCTTTGAAGCCCATGTTCCAGGGTGTAGGGAAATAGCTCAGTGGTCTGAGCATCTGTCTGGCAAATGTGAGGATCCAGATTCTATTTCCAGTACAGCATGCTGCCAGCCCCACGTTGTGACAGAAACAGGGTGTTGGTGCAAACCTGAAATCCCAACACGGGGGAGGCTGAAATAGGAGGATCACTTTGAATCCAAGATGCATAGTGAAATCCTGTATCACATAAATCAATCAATCAATAAGTCAATCATTAAAAAAATGAAGTCCATGTTCCTAGCAGATTGAAAAGATAGCTGTTTTTAATACTGTTTCTTTCAGAACAGTCTTACAAAGTTTTGGATTAGGTAACAAATTGCTTGAAGCTTAAAATATATATGAGGTCTAACTAATTGCAATGTCATATGCTAAGCTCGGCTCTGGCAGTCTTCCTCTTAACACTGCGGACAACCTGACCACATGTCCAGTCTCTGTTTCATCACAGTAAATGACCTTTTTAGAATATCTTTGATCAAGGTGTGGTATATCATGCGTAGAAGCGCAGAAGAATGTGTCTGAGAGCAGAGAATCATAAGTTTGAATGCAGCCTGGGAAAATTAGTGACTAAGCAATATCCTATCTCAAAATCATAAAAAAAAAAAGCAGAAACAAACAAACAAAAAACCCCAAAAGGGGCTGAATGTTCAATCACCAAAATCAATAAGTAAAAATCTCTGAAATATGACTGTATATTTTAACATATAAAATTACAGTAACTTCACAATATCATTTTATATATAAATAGCATGAAATATAAACTGTAATCTTAAAATAACCAGAACTATACTTGCAGCTTTGTAGTGGAGTATATTATAATATCCATAATTAGATTTTCTAAGGGAAAATAGAAACATCTATAAGTGACAAGAACAATATATCAATAGCTTTTTCATCTATGTTAAAAAGAATTCATTGCTTGTTCCCATGATTTAAATAGAAAGTAGTGGTGTACTACTTTCTATTTCCCTGAGGAAATAGTGTTCCCTGAGGGTAGCACTTCACTAAAATCTATGCTATGAGCATTCAGTAGGAATTGTGAGTTGCTTTTGCCACATAATTTAGGGGAAAAACATGTCAGCCTCAGGTAACCCCAATATTTCCAGTATTCTGGACAAACAAGCAAGATTTCCTTCCATGTTATCAAGTGCAAAAATTAGGACTTCTCCTGCGTTATGTGAACCCATACTCAAGTGTGTTTAATGCTCATGCTTCGAAATAGCCTTTTGAGGTTTACTTGTATTAATTTATCCAATTACTCCAATCTCCAAATTCAGTCTCTAAACCCATGCCCTTTTATTGTGTGTGTTTCTGGCTCCATACATCCTCAGGGCCTGTGGGATCAGTTAGTTCTGGTTTTCACTTCCCAAGTGTGACTGATGCTTGCAGCCTTGCCAAATCTTTCAGTGGGAGGGTGGAGGGAAAGCCTCCGTGCATGCTGGGTTCAAGGCTCACAGGGAACACCTCCCTGAAAGGTTCACACCCTACCCTGGCTGGTTCAGAGGCTCACTTTTGTCAGAAAGTCAAACTGTGATCACTTGGGCAAGGTCAAAGAGCATATCTGAAAGAGACTGGTTTAGAAGTCAGAATGCTACTGATTTACAATTGGCTCAAAGAACTGGTCCTCTTTTTACGGTAGCATGTTCCAAATAAATAGGCTCATTCACTTAAACAAACAAGAAAACAAGTTTTGGAAATTATTTAGTGAATACTGTTTTATGGCAATGTGTAAAATTCTGATTCTCACAGAAAAAAGAGTAATATTTACGTTTTTGTTTATGAGGTAAATTGGCCTTTATAAATATAACTATATAGGAGACTACTAAATACTAATAAAATAGTAAAAGGAAAGATACTCTTGGTTAAGTAAAATTTTTCTGTATTTCTTTTGGGGTACCAGAAATCAAACTCATGATCTTGCGGTTGCCAGGCAGGTGCTTGTGGCCCTGAACTATATTCCCAGGCCCTCATGTAAAATTCTTGTGAAACGGTTTTGACCTAATTTTTACTTGGAAGGTTCACGTGTTTGACAGAGAAAACCTATAAGCTGAAGCTTCCACAAGTAAAGTATGGTCATGATATTGTATTTTAAGTGCCTTAGAGATAGCTTAGCAGACTAAGTGCCTGCTTAGGCAAGCACAGGGACCAGTGTTTGATCCCTGACACCATATACTGCAGCAGGAATCAAGGTTTGATCCCTGGAACCACATACTGTACCAGACCTGCCTTTGGGTGTGCTGAGCCAGCCACAGAGATCAAGTGTAGTGTTGTATGCCTGCAATCCTAGCGCTGGGAAGGCTGAAAACAGTAGGATTACTCTGAGTCTGAGATGCATAGTGAAACCCTATACCAAATACATTGAAAAATGATATTGCATTTTACAAATGCCTATTACTTCTAGAAAAATGTAGAGAAAACACAGGAATATATCTTCTTTTAAAGCAATTTCTGATTTATATGCGACACCCTTCTGTGTCTGCCAGTAGTTTACTTGGGTGGCAGATTTCTTATATGTTTAAAGAAATAAATTTTTCTTAAAAGTTCAGTTATGCTTTGTAACCTCCTAAAAGCTTCACATGCAAGTGGCTTCTTTCACCTATCATGGAAGGTGGCTGGACATAGGCTGCCTGAATGTAGATGAGGAGTGGGACAGAGGGCTTAAGGGTATGGACTGTGGAAGCCCTACCCTGGGTGTGATTGGCAAACAGTCAATAGGACTAAAACTTGGGTGGAGTATAAAGAAACAAAAAGCAGGCACCAGCTGCTGTTGCTGTTGTTGATGCTGCTAAATTAGCACTCATGAAACACCTGCTGGTGGGACCACATGTCTAGTGCTGCTAGGTCGATGGAGAATAAAACGCTGGGTAAAACAGTGCTACTTTACATGCACTCATCATAACTGCTCAAAATCATTACACTTGTGAATAAATTGCAGGATGAGGGGGTGCTATTTAGCCATAGGAATTTCTAATTTTAGGGAGACCCCAGTTTCTCATTGTAAAGTTTGAAATCAATGCACAAAAATGTAAATAATACTAAATAATATATTCCCTTATTTCTCTAATAGTGTTGGGAAAACTGACTTTAACAAAAATTCAAAATGTTTTTAGTACTCTTACAAGTATAAAACAAAACATTATGAAAATAAAATTCCTTGTCTAATTGTGACATTTTTGGTCATGTTCCAAAATTCTTAGTTCAAACATGGCTATTTGACTTACTATATCACATTTTAATTATATTTGGAGCAAAAATTTACACAAAAGGTACATGTGAGAGAAAATAGGTAAATGTTTACCATAGGTGAGAAATTTTACCATGCTCTTGGGACCCTTCTGGGCCCTCCCAAGCCCAGGCCCTGTGAGTGTGTGAGGGAGCTTCTGCACTCTCCTGTACTGGCTGGACTCTCTGGACCAAGTCCAGACCCTTAGCGTCAGTGAGACTTTTTGCCAAGCTCTCGGGACCCCTCCACCCCTCCAGAGCGAGCCCAAGCGTGCCTTGTGAGTGAGAACTTACTCTGCACTTTCTGGACCCCTCCAGATCCACTCAGGCCCAGTCCAGTGAGTGTGTAGGAGAGCTTCTATGCTCTCCTGCACCTCTTGACTCCTCCAGACGCAGGCCTGTATGCCAGGCGTGGGGTGAAACTGCAGCTGAAGTCCCTGCAGAGAGTCTAGGGGTCAAAACCACCTAGCTAATCCAGAAGCAGATAATGTTACCACAGGGGCACAACAGATTCACTTCAAGGGCTGCAGGAAAGAGCTGAGCACAGCAGCCAAATCCAAGCCAGTCACAACTGGATGAACTCAAACTTAGTAGATCTGCACCAGAATTTTAGTATGTGCTAAGGTTATAACTGCACCAAAGCTCTACACCAAAGGTCAGAGGACAGTGCTATACAAAATGAAAAAGAGAAGGAGCAAATGCAATTGCAGGTCCCGAGCCCCCCCCAGAAAAATTGCAAAGGAAAGTAGCACATCTGAAATATCTAAGTTCATAGCGTCTGAGTAAAGAAACCACAGCAGAAAAGTATAGAGGAACTCAGATCAGAATTAATCTCTGAAACAAAAAAGAAATCTCTGAATTAATAGTATCTGAAGTAAAAAATCAAATGCAGAAACATATAGAAGAAATCATATCAGAAATAATGTCTGAAGTAAAAGAATAACTGGTTCTCAAGAAGACACTAATACAAAAAATAGAGAAGATTAGAAAAGGGATGGATTCCTTGAATGAGCAATACAGGAAAAATATAGATTACATGAAGCAAAGTCAAAGAAATATAGAGAAACTTAATATCTCAATCACAAGCTTGCAAAGCCATTTGAGGGAAAGTGGAGACTATCAGATCTTGAAGATGCTGTTGCAGCTAGTGAAAAGGTAAGAAAATATCTCTTAAAAACAACTAGGATGAAGGAAAAAATAAATCATCACATGCAAGACTATGCAAATATGAACAATGTGACAAGAATAGGCATTAATGAGAAAGAAGGAGTCAATGCAAATGATATAAAAAGAATATGGGAAGAAACAGTAGCAGAAAACTTCTCAAATGTGAGGAAGCAACCTAACATTCAGTTAAATGAAGCATACAGAACTCCAAATAACTACAAGTCAATTAAGAATACATATAACAGTCAATATTCTAGAAATACAGCAAAAGAACAATATACTGAAAGCTGTTAGAGAAAAGAAACAGATCATATTTAAAGGAAAACGCATCAGAATAATAGCCTACTTATCTTCACAAACCATAAAGGCAGGAAGAGCATAGAGCAGAGTACTTCGAGTCCTGCATGAAAACAAATTACAGCCCAGAGTAGTATTTCCTGCAAAACTCTCTTTCAAGTTTGATGGAGATGTGAAATAGTTTCATGACAAAGAACAACTAAAGAATTTCATGATGACAAATCCCACCCTACACAGACTACTGAAAGATGTTCTAGAGAGAAATGAAAATGATCAGAACTCCACAAATGAGAAAAGAAAGGACCCACTAAATAGGGCAAACAATAAAACACAGGACAAAGGGAGGAAACAATAGTAGGTAAATAACATGTTGATTGTAAATCAATATATCTCAATTATAACCATCAATGTAAATGGACTCAATTTACCAATTAAAAGAAATAGTCTGGCACAATGGATTAGGAAACAAAATCAAACAATATACAGTATACTACAAAAAAATTTAACTCATAAAAAATTCATAGGCTTAAAGTCAAAGGATGAAAAACAATACTACATGCCCCAACACCATAGAAAAAGGCAAGGGTAGCAATACTTTTCTCAGACGGTCTCAACTTCAAAGCAAGAATGATCAAACAAAATAAAAGGCCACTAGTTAGAGGAAAAATTCAAGAGGAAGAGGTAATACTCATAAATATATATGCATCAAACAAAGGAGCACCCACCTATATAAGACAATCTTAATGGACATGAAAAACCTAATATCTAAGAACACAATCTTAACAGGAGCTCTTAACACCCCTTTATCCCAAAAAGATAGGTCAAGCAGATGAAAAATTAGCCATGAAGTAGCAGAACTGAACCAGAGCTTGAAACAAATGGATTTGGTGGACATATATAGAATGTTCCATCAAACAACAGCTGAATATAGCTTTTTTTTCACCTGCACATGGGTCACCTTCTAAAATAGACCACATATTGGTCCACAGGTCATGCTTAAGTATACGCAATAAAAAAGAAATTATCCCATGCATATTATTTGATTACAGTGTAGTGAAATTGGAAATAAATGAGACAAGAAAACAGAAACACCCCATAAATACATCACCCTACTCAGCAACCAATGGGTGACACACAAAATTAAACAAGAAATTCAACTATATCTAGAATTCAATGAAAATTCAAGCACAAGTTTTGGGAATTTATGGGATACGATGAAAGCATTTCTCAGAGGGAAATTCATAGCTGTGAACTCACACATTAGGAAAACAGAATGAGAACAAATAAACACTCTAATGTTGCACCTCCAACATCTAGAAAAGGAAGAGCAAACCAAAACCAAAACCCAAATGTGGAAAGGAATCATAAAGATTAGAGCAGAAAATTAATTCCATTGAGACATAGAAAACAGTTCAAAGAATTACTGAATCAAAAAGCTGATTTTTTTAAAGATTAAATAAAATTGATAAGGCCCTAGCAAATCTCATCACAAAGAGGAATGAACAATTTAAAATACAAGCAATAAGGAATTAAAAGGACCTAACTAATACAGAATCAGTGGAAATTCAGAAGATTGTCAATTGGTACTTTGAGAACCTTTACTCTCATAGAATAGAAGACACAGAAGAAATGGACAGATTCCTAGAAAGGTACAAATACCAAAACTGAATCAAGAAGATATAAAAATTCTCAATAATCTAATAACAGCCAATGAAATACAAAACAATATAAAAAGCCTGCCAACATAAAAGACTCCAGGTTCTGATGGAATTGCAGCTGTATTCTGTGAGATATTTATGGAAGACATAATCCTCATACTGCTCAAAGTCTTCAATGAAATTGAAAAGGGGGCTGGATAGATGGATCAGTGGAATAAGTGCTTCCCTGGCAAGCACAAGGGCCTGAGTTCATTCCCCTGTTCCACAAAAAAAGAAAAAAAGAAAAGAAAAGAAAAAAAGAAAAGGAAGCTGTCTTCCAAATCATTCCTGGAGGCAAGCATTATATTGGTACCAAAACAAGGGAAAGACACAACTAAAAAAGAGAACTACAGGCCAACCTCTCTCATGAACATACATGCAAAGATCCTCAATAAAATCCTAACAAGTAAAATACAGTAAATCATCAGGAAGATTATACACCATGACCAGGTAAGATTCATCCCAGGGATACAAGGATGGTTCAATATATGAGAATCTTTAAAGTTAATACACTATTTCAATACAGTCAAATCTAAAAACCACTTGATCAACTCAATTGATATAGAAAAGGCTTTTGAAAAAGCCCAGTGCTCATGCATGCTCAATGTCCTACAGAAAATTGGAATTGGTTGCCTCTATTTTAACCTAATAAAAGTCATCTCTGACAACCCAATGCTAATATAATTCTAAATGGGGAAAAACTGAAATCTTTTGCTGTTAGGTCTGGTACAAGAAAAGGTTGTCCTCTATCACTACTCCTATTCAATATAATTCTGGAATGATTAAGGTACAGCCATCAGATAAGAGAAAAAAAAAAGAATAAGAATAGTTAAAGAAGAAGTTAAATTACCATTATTTAGGCAGAAGACATGATACTTCACTTGGATGCCCCAAGAAGCTACTAAAATCGATACACAAATTCAGTAACATAGCAGGATACAAGTCAATACCTAAAAGTCAATAGCATTCCTCTACAGAGAACAAACACACTGAGAGGGAAATTAGAGAAAGAATACCTTTTACAATAGCACCCTGGAAAATGAAATACCTTGGAATTAATCTAACTAAAGAAGTCAAATATCATTTCAAGAAAAATTATAGTACTCTATAAAAAGAGATTGTAGAGGATTTCAGATAATGGAAAGATATTCCCTGCTCCTTTCTAGGAAGAACCAACATTTTGAAGATGACCATACTCCCTAATTGATGTACAGATTTAATGCAATCCATATCATACTACCAAGAACATAATTCTCCAGAAAAATCGTTCCTAAAATTTATTTGGAACCAGAAAAGTCCTAGAATAGCAAAGGCATTCCTGGTCAACAAAGACAAGGCAGGAGACATTACAATTCCTGTCTTGAAATTATACTACAAATATACTGTGATAAGATCAGCATGGTACTGGCAACAAAATAGACCTGAGGATCAATGAAATAGATTAGAAGATGCAGAAGAATCTAGGAACACACACAGCCACCTGGTCTTTGACAAAGGGGACAAGCATGCTCACTGGAAGAAGAAAGATAGCCTGTTTAACAAAAGATGCTGGAATAACTGGTTTTCTACATGCCAAAAACTAAAATTTGACCCAGGTCTATTACCATGTACTAAGCTAAAGTCAAAATGGATTAAAGATCTAAACATTGAAAAAGAAACATTCAATCTCTTGTAAGAGAAATTAGGAGGAAGTCTTGGAGACAGGAATAGGTAAAGAGTTCATGAACAAAACTCAAACCACAGGTGTAATACTTGAAAGGATTAACAACTGGGACATCCTCTTACTGAGAAGTTTTTGGATGTCAAAAGAAATTACCAACATAGTGAAAAGACAACTCATGAATATTGAAAAAATCTTAACCCACTCAGACAAAGATCTGCCCTCTAGAATTTATAAACAACTAAAAAATATTGGGGCCCCCAAATTTAAACACCCAGTCCAGAAATAGGCATCTGAGATGAACACACACTTCTGAGAGGACAAAATCAAAGAGGCAAATAAGTACATGAAAAAATGCTCCACATCTCTACCCATCTCTGAAATGCAAATTAAAACACAACTGAGATACCATCTCACCCCAGGAAGAATGGTTATTGTAAACAAATCAGCTAACCAGAAATGTTGGAGAGGCTTTACAGTAAAAGGAGCCCTTCTCCACTGCTGTTTGGAATGTAGACTGGTGCAATCATTATGGAAATCAATGTGGAAATTCTTTAGAAAACTAGGACTGGAAATCCCATTCAAGCCTATTGCTAATTTTCCCAAAGGAGATGAAAACGTCATTATCATAGTGATATATGTGTACCTAAGTTTACAGCAGCACAATTTGAAAAACATGTGGTATTTTTATAGAATGGATTATTACTTAGCCATAAAGAATAATAAACTTGAAGCATTTATATTGAAGTGGATAGCACTTGAAGATATATTCATAAGTGCAATAAACCAGACCCACATGTGTAAATATCATATAGTCTAGTATAAGAGCTCAAAGGAAGAACTACAAATAGAAAGGTATAACACAATTAAAAGTCTCTCAATAAAGTAAAATAAAATTCAAGATAAAAAAATAATAAATAAAAGTAAAGGGCTGGGGAGATGGCTCAGTATAGTAAGCGCTTCCCTGGTAAATGCAAAGGCCTGAGTTCAATCCCCAGTTCCCCTAAAAAAAAAGTAAATAATTAAATAAATAAAAGTAATGTGAGACCTTGAGGATTCAACAATGAAGAGAGGGCAAGGAGAAAAGGATTCTCACCCCAACTAACTATATATGCTGACACCTGTGAACTAAGCAACTGTACTGATGATAGCAATGTGTAATAGTAGGGTCATGATTGGAATGACAGTCATTCTGGTCTTCTAAATATGTACTGCTTGTCATACCAATTATTGCCATAGTGTCTCTCAAGTAAATGTTTTTTTTTTTCTTTTAAAGGGAGATAAATGAAAAAGACAAGAAAAAGAAATGTCACAAGACTGTCTTGCTACAGTGATGCATATGTTTAGATTTCTAAATTCTGTGTAAAAATACATAATTGTTTATTCATATTTTCAAATTTTTTTACTCTTTCATTTTTTTCCATATTCTGTACAGTTAAAGTTTAGCATATCAATACTTGATGGAAAATATATGTTACATCTTATGCCTAAGATGTTTGATATTCAGACAGTTAGTAAGGTTAAACCCTACTGCATATGTTGTACAGTAATGATAAACTTCTTTTCGGGAGGATTAACAACCTATGATTGCACACCAAAAATTAGAGAAAAAGTAAGGCTGAAAGGATAGCCAACATTTTGGCCCCAGCCTTTCAGGTTCAGTGGGGACTCAGGACATAGGAGAACCTATACTGTGACATCCTGTAATTCAGTTGTGTCCCAAATTTTCTGATTATGGAGGTTATGGGGCCACAGAGGAATGAGATTTATGATGTAGAGTGTGACTAAGGAGATTCACATGGAAAGAAAACATTCTCTCATGCTTTCACAGAGTGAAAATTGGTCAAGCAATGGCCGTGTCTCATCCATGTGGCTGACACTGACAAATGATCTGCAAACTTTGGTATACGGTTTCAGGATAAATCCTGGCGGGATCTGACTGACATTATCAAATAGACAAGTTACATTTCTTGTTATATAGGTCTTGCTTTATCTTGGTCTTAACCATCCAGCATGAAAGTATGAGAGTGAGGTATAAAAAGTAAAGCCATATTAATAGCCTGAGCTGTAGAAGGTTAAAGTCAAGAACTTCTGACATTGCCAATCCTACAGATAACCCACTAGTATTATAGACTATTAGATTCTATTAGAATATTTTGCTGAATTCATGCATCTACAGTATTTAAATGACAATGGAATATACTTCTCTGCCCAAACAAAACAAAAATTGGAGATATAAATGAATGACAATTTTGTATCTGTATATTCACAGTAGGGAGGATAGATATACAGCTACATTCTCTTAATTCAATGAATAAAAATATTTGTTCTAATACTAATAATACAGGATATTATGTCTGCATCTTGTACAATGATGTCTTAGTAGTTATGGAATAACCACTAAGACAACAATATATAATGTATTTATAATTGAAACTGTCCTGCTAATCAGTTTTGAAACTGTTTCATTACTATTTGTTTCTCAATAAAATTATTCAAAAATGTTTAAGATGCTCTTATTCAGTAAATGTTTGTCGCACTTATCCATAGGCTCAACAGGAATAATTATTCAAAAAGTGAAACAACCCAGGGATAAAGACCTCACAAAGGTGTCTGGCAATGTAGCTAATATATCTTTTCACATAAGGTGATGAAACAGCCTCAGGGCTCGTGCAATGGGGACACACTGGAGGCTCCAATAAAGGAAGTACTCCTTTCACTCAGTCTGAAAACAGAATTCTGTGTGAATCTCAGGCAGAAGGAAATCTGTCCCTTACAGTATGAAAGCAGACTACTGAGGAAGCAAATATGCAACACAAATGGAGTCATGGGAAGGAGAAAACAGAATGTGGAGCTTTGCCCAGGAGGAGTAAATAGTCGTACACTATTTGCTGAACACATTAAAGGAAGGCAAAGCTCCAGCAAAAAATTAATAATCTCTGCCTTACAGGAATGGTGATCACTTGTAAACATGGCCTACTGATTTTCTGTAAATAATAAAGGAAGGTATTGTTGCAAATTACCCTGGAAGAGAAATAGCAGCAGGATTTCACAAAGTATTTCAAAAGAACCTGAGTAACAAAGGACTTAGGAAAATTTGTAGGTTCACAAAGAAAAACGTGCAATATCCTCTGGTTCTTAAATGAAGAAAAATGAAAATAACTTCTTTTGGGGGGAATTCCGGGGATGGTCTATAGGGTGTCAAGGTCTCACGACTAGATCGGACTCAGTGATTCGCCTACTTACAGCCTCCCAAGAGCTGGGATTACTGGTGCATGCCACCACACTCAGTTTCGATTGCTGTCTCAGAGAGCCCTAGGGTTGGGGACAAAACTGCAGAACCATGGATGGAATCCTTGGCTCTTGCTCCTGCTTGCAGGAGCTGTAATCCACTGAGCTATTTGGCTGGCCCTTAAAATTAATTTTTGATTTTTAATGTTTGACGCTCATTTCTTTCTGAATGATATTATTTTATTTTATTTGTAATTTATTCAGCTTATCATTCTCATCCATAGTGTATTATTATCCAGTATTTGTAAGCTTTACTTTAGGATCAGTTTGCACTGTATTCTAGGATAAGAGCAAACCAAACATCAGAGAAAAGCAATCACATGTATATGTGTATATTGATGTTGTCAAAGAAACCAATCTGCAGATAATTGAAAAATCATCAGCAGGAAGATATAAAATAAACTAAAGTACATCTTAATGCACAAACTTAAAAAGAATGAACTGGACCTATACATTGATTTTATAAAGATACCTAGAAGGGTAATCCCAGCACTCAGGAGGCTGAGGCAGGAGGATTGTTGTGAGTTCGAGACCAGCCTGAGCTACAAAGTGAGTTTTAAGGCCAGCCTGAACTGCATAGTGAGACCCTGTCTCAAAAGGAAAAAAAAAAAAAAAAAAAAAAAAAAAAAAAAAAAAAAAAAAAAAAAAAAAAAAAAAAAAAAAAAAAAAAAAAAAAGACAAAAAAAAGATACCTAGAAGGGTTATGGATGGAAAAACACAATGCAGGCAAGTAGCATGTGGTTATATTTTGGTTCAGTAAATAAGGACTACAAAATCTTTTGACTGTGTATTCATCCACACACACGTATTTATAAAATACCAATATCTATATGCAGAAAATAGAGAAGGGCTCATGCGAGATGTTGCTTCTGGCAGGAGCCGTGATGCTTTTTTAAAGAGAGGAATAAAAAAAGCCAGTCAATAAAGGTGGGACACCCAGGGAATGTGAGCTACCTGTCATTCCAGCACTCTGGAGCAGAGGTATTAGGATCACCATGAGTCCCAGGCCAGCTTAAGCTGTATAGTGAGCTCAAGCCTGTGTACATAGCAAGACATTGTCTCAAAAATCAACAACGAAAAAGAAAAGAAGGGGGGAACAAAAGTAAGTCTATATCTCTTTTAAAAAGTCATTAATGCTACCAATATTTTATATTTTTAGCATCATTATATACATGATAAGAACTTTAAAATATAAGAAGAAGGATAGGATTCTGGCTTATACCTGCAAGGTGAATTGTAACACAAAAGAAACGTTTAATTAATTTTATCTGTCCTACAGTGTCAAAGAAAATCCAAATTTGTATGTCACTTGAGATTATAGAAGAAAATTAATTTTCTGACTAATACTATGATACTACATAAACAATAATATATCCAGTCAAATTTTTTATAAACTGCTTGAATACATTCTAATTGTGATAGGTTCTGAAGTGTTATTTAAAATTTAAATGGACAATTTTCATTACCACATAAGAGTGTTACATGTGTTACTAGTATTTAGCATTTGGTTTATGTAGAATCTTTTAAAATAACTTTGGAATATAGTAATCATGAATGTATATTTATGTTATTTACTTTCTACTTACTGTTTTGGTTAAAGAATGCACAGATTTACTAGTTCATATACAATTCAGGAAAATATTTTAGAAATAAAGAATTATCTAAGTATGCAAACATAGTTGTTTTTTTAAAAGAATTTTGCAGATCTTTTGCTTTAATAATGGAATCAAGTAAATGCAGCCTTTGGAGCTGCAGTGTTTTACACAAATGAATTGTTAAAGAGGTTAAACAAAGTTTTATTTCCAAATAACCCAGGTGCTATCTTGAAAGAGTATCAGACACTACATTTTGAGTCCATGAAAAACACTAGCTAGCTATTAGTAATCAATTTAAAACTTCAGTCTCCAAACTAGTGAGGATCAATTCTTCTAAATTTCAGCTAACGTAAATGGGAAACATTATGTTACTCTATTTAAAACATATTCTAAGCCGGGTGTGGTGGCGCAAGCCTGTAATCCCAGCACTTGGGAGGCTGAGGCAGGAGGATTGTTGTGAGTTCGAGACCAGCCTGAGCTACAAAGTGAGTTTTAAGGCCAGCCTGAACTGCATAGTGAGACCCTGTCTCAAAAGGAAAAAAAAAAAAAAAAAAAAAACATATTCTAGGAAAAAAATTGCACTAACAATAAAATTTAAATTTCAAATGTAGACAAATGTACTGGTGAGTACCCAAAAAAACAAATGACGAAGAGTTAAATTATAAACTTCATGCTTAGGCTCCATCGAATTTTTGAGACAATTGCATTCCTCACTGTTTGATAAAACTATAAAAATTTGATAAAACTAATTTATCAGTGATTTATGTATGTCAGTCCCATGTTGGTAACATAGGTGTTACATTTAAGCCTCACAATTATTCCAGGAAGTTGTAAATAAAATCATTATTACATAAAATTAAGTAAGCAAATATATAATAGTAAATGTTTACATTATTTAAAAAATTAAATTACTTTATTTATTTATGTGGTACAGGTTCTCACTAAGCAGGTCAGATGCCTAGTGATCTCCCTGTCTCAGATTCCTCAGTGCTGGGATTAAAAGAATACACCATCACATCTGGTTTTGGCAGCCAGCATAGCATGCCCAGGATTCTGGGGCTGGCATAGATGAGCTATCTGGGATTGAACTTGGGTCCTTGTGCTTGCCAGGTAGGTGCTTGGACCACTGAGTTATTTTCCAGCCCCTTAAATTGTTGATATATTAATGATAGTCATTTTCTTTTTTATTTTAATGAAGCTTATTGATATGACTTAGGTATATACAATGATCACATTCATCATAGGGAATTTATACCTGTACACAATGTACCTTGATTTGTCCTTTTTTCCCCCTCTCATTCTCCTCTAAAAGTTTATGCTGTTAAGAATTTTTTCTAGATCATTCATCCACAACATATAACCCAAGGTGATGAAGACCTGCTCTTAGGTACTAAAGGAGAGATTCTTAACCACACAGTGCTGATATTTGAGGTCAAATGATTGCTTATGGTGTGAGAATTTCCAATTCAGAGAAGGGTTCTATGCATCTTTAATTGTTAACCAGTAGATGTCCGTACCACATCCAGTGCTGTAACTGTGAACAGTGGCCCAGGTAAAGATACATATTCACTGGACGCAAATCTGCAGCTAGGAAGCATGAGGGAAAGACATGAAAAATACCTCTACATCTTTATTCTAACAATGAAGGAAGAAATAATGAAAACCAGACTTTTGAAGGGGAAGTATACTGTTTTGTAAATGTGATAGTTTGTACCTTGGATGTCTCCTCAAAGCCCAGTTAAACATTTGGTCTCTAGGGTGGCATTATTGGGAATGGTGAAAGCTTTGAGGTGCTTGCCTACTGGGAGGTCTAAGTCATTGGGGAGTTACCTTTTTGGGGACTAGGAATCTTGGCCTCTTAATCTCTCTCTTTTACTCTAAGTTATTTATTCTGCACTTGAGCAGGAATCAATATGCTGCTTTATCACACACCCAGAGCAATAAAACTGGCTGATCCAGCTCTACAACCTCCAAAACTGTCCTAAAAGAAAGATTTTTCTCTTTACAAAGTGATTATCTATTTTTTATCTGGAGGTGGGGCTGGCATGGCGGGTGGTGTCAGGTATCAGACCACTGTCTCTGTGCTTGCCTGTGCTTGCCGAAGCAGGTACTGTAAACTACTGGCCCATATCTTGTGTATATTTTTACAACCCAGACTGAGTAACTGTCTATCACATCCAGAAGATGTATTTATTTGTCTTTGTCCTCTAATAAAATGTAAATTTCATGAAGTTTTGTTTTGCTTCTTTTGTATCTTATTTTAATAACTGTCATATACTAAGATTTTATGACAATTTTGTTGAATGAATATACAAATTGAAAAAGGGTATTTTTTTTATTTTAGTGCTTTTCAGTTCTGTCTAACAATGACTACACAACATTGTCAAATATCCTTGGGGGGAAAATTGCCTTTGACCGAGAACCAATACACTAGACAGCGTTTCCTCCTTGAAAGCTAATCAATGGGTTTGCACAACTTGATTCTGTAAAACATTGTTGAGAATAATTATCTTTACTTTCTAGCAAGAGCGTGAGGACCAAAAATAAGTGGTAGTCTTGCCTCATTTCACTTCCATAGTACTACCGTGTCATGCATAAAACAATACATTTAATAGCTTCAGAATGTGAAGACAAACAGATATAAACTGAATAGCTATACATCATAAATAAATAAATATATATATATAAATATATATATATTCTCTCTTTCTTTATGTATTTATTTATTTGTCTATATTCTTTATTTATTTATGTATTTATTTATTTGTTACAGGATCTTGCTAACCTGGGATTATAGGTGTGCACTAACATGCCCAGTTTCAGTGTCTGGCAATGCATGCACGGGGTTCTGGGGCTACACAGAATGTGGTACTGGGGATTGAACCTGTGTCCTTGAGCTTGCCAGGCAGGCACTTAGACCACTGAGCTGTCTTCCCTGCTCCACATATCTCTACATTCTTGAGGCTATTAAGTCAGCCTAAACTATCACTCTCCCATGAACTTATGTCTCTTTTTAACATTATCTCTTCCATTAATGGCTGTGCTCTTCCACCATTAAAGCACTAAATCCTACTGTGTTTTAGGATTTAACTATCAGTATGACATTCCTGTGACCCAAAACTTCTTAACGTTCTTCATATGTTTCCATTTATGTCCCTACTACTTCAGACATTCTATTTACCACATTTTAAGGATTTATATCAGATGTTTTTCTCTAAAATTTTGACTGATTGAAAGAAAATACATTATTTAAATGCCACCATCTGTTAGACAGAACTCTTATTATTAAATATATTATAGAATCATTCTAGACATTTAATGAATGCTAACTATTGAATGTTTTACTCTTCCAAGAAATGCTTTATTAAGATACTAGGTTAGTACAAGTCACATAATGTTTTAGAGGATGATTACTTATTGAGCTTCTGGATAGCTACGTGAAAATGGAAAATTTTAAAATTAGCACACTTGAAATTACTATGAAGATTTGGATGTCAAATCCCAACATTGTGTTTGTAATTGTATAAATCAGTACATAATTGAGATTGAAAAAGGGTATGATAAGAAAAAGCAACAAAACAAAGTCTAGGAAGAACTCAAGTCCAAAGAAACTCAATAAAGAGTAATATTTATGACCAAGAAAACATGCCATTACTGGGGATTGACAGTCTGCAGCTTCTCTGTTAGCCTTGAGCAGCACAGTCAAACTATGCTTTTTAGGGTTTATTCTCCTAGAACCTCCTTATGTTATAATGCTTAATATAACACCTGTGATAAACAGTAATTCTCTTCTGGACCTTTTGTTTGTTTTAAGCTTATTATCTTATCATATTTATTAACAATATAGCAAGGCTTCTGGAACATTAAAAATGTGTAGCTTGACTTTACAAGTGTGTCGAACACTGTATGTCCACGGCATTCTGTTAGGAAAGGCAGGTGATACTGATGTTTCCTTTGCTTATGTGTATGCTGTTGTCTAAAATGCTCACAAAAAACTGAGGCCTGCCTGTGTGGATCTTTATGATTAAATGATGTACATTAAAAATGGAGATAATTACCTAATTATAGGCTGAATTAAGTGGACATCTTGGTTTGTGTCAGTAATTGAGCACCTAAAGCTAGCATCAAACAGAAGCTGAGAGTCTAACTTGGATTGTTACAACCTTATATTTAGAATGTATAATTTTCCAACATAAGAATAATATAATAAACATTTACATTGACTTTTAAAAATATATTTTACATGATTTTAACTTGTGAAACTTTTTCATGTATTTAGTACAGGGTCTACAGGGCCTCACTACACAGATTGGACTTATAGTGATCCTCCTGTTTATAGCTGCCCAAGCACTGGGATTATAGGCACGTGCCACTACACCCAGTCTCAATTGCCATCTTAGGGCGCCCAGGAGCCATGAAAACTTATGCAACTTTGATTTAGCACTGCAGCGCATTTTTAACTGTGTATAAAATATGGATCCATCTCAATATTTGTTCAGGTATCATAACCAGAAGAGCTACGCCAACTCTGTTGGACCCAGTGTGGATAACAAGTTTAATTATCTGTGTTTTGAATTAGCACACCTTCCCAAGTTAATGGAATAGAGGAAGAGCAAGACAGTTCATAGGGATGTATTGTTAAGTTTTTCTAAGTGCTATTAGTTGGATTTTTCAAGATTTGCAAGCAGCTCTAAGAACGTGTAGAGAGAGATGACTTTTTTTAGAAAAAAAATCAAATAGCTCTTACTTGGTCTAATCTCCTTAAAAACATAGCATTTTAAAGCTTTATCATGTAGGAGCCACCGACAATAGTAAAGGTTATGGAAATTTTAAAATGTTGAAAGCTTTTAGCATGATGTCAAATTCCATACACTTGAAGTTCAGTATGTTAATCATAGCTCAGCATATGGACTATCAGAATCTCAACTTATTGACTTAGCCAAAACTTACAAAGAAGTCAAGAATTTTCCCTATTTCTCCACAATCATTTCTATAATATTTCAACAGAGCGATTCTGAATATAGACAATTTTCTTCAATAGAGACCAATAAAGAAGATAGAAAGAGGAAGAAAAAGGGAAATAATATCAAGTTTTAAAGTACTGCATCTGTGTAGAGGTAATTATTGGTGAATAATTTAATTTTAGTGTTATAATGGTTGATTCTAATATTTCAAGTGTGAGCATGGTGACCATGTTCCTAATCTCTTTTATTAATTCAAAGTGAAAATGTCAAAGTAAAATATTATTGTTAAAAAGAGGTATGCCTCATATATTCAGATTATAAATAAAATCAGTAAATGCACTGTTATTTACAAATGGTAGAAAGCAAAGTTGATATCTAACTTAAATATATTGTTAGCAGTTTGGCATGATAAGCTTCTTTTTTATAAAAATGCTTAGTATCCATATGTGATAAAAGTAAAGACATTTACTAAATGATAAATGCATACCACATAGTAAAAATCATCTGAACAGAGTAGCAGTAAACAAAGAATGGAATTATGTATTATATGGCTAGAAGTACAAAACCCAGAGGCAAAATCACTTAAAGGAACTATCATACTACTTATTAAATCAATAAAATTAAATGTAATTTGATTTAGTATCAATGATTTTATTAAATGATACCAAGACTTTATTGTTTTCTTTTACTTAATAAGAATAAACTTCCTATTTTATTTGGATATTAAAGAAATATTTTAGTGTATAATAAGGCAGAAAAATATTTAGTGGTAAAAATCTTTTTTGAGGAACATTTTTTGATGTATTTGGTTGTTACAGGGTCTCAATATGCAGCTGGGACTCAGTGTGACCCTCCTGCTTTCAGCCTCCCCAGTGCTAGGATTATAGGAGTGCACACTACACATGGACCCTGGAAGGCTAGGCATACCCGGGGGAGCTGGCCCAGCATCTGGTGCCAGGGATCAAACTGCGGTCCCTGTGCTTGCCTAAGCAGACACTTTAGTTCACTGAGCTATCTTGCTGGGCCTGGCAAAAACATTTTTAATGCCTTTTTTTTTTTTCTTTTTTTTTTTTTTTTGCGGAACCAGGGATTAAACTCAGGCCTTTGAGCTTGTCAGGGAAGTGCTTATTCCACTGAGCCATCTCCCCAACACTTTAATGCTTATTTTTATGTTTGTAGTACATAATTACTAAACTGGAATTTGACCACGTACGTAACACATTTCAATTCTCTTTTAGATTTACCCTATGTCCACAACTTATATTTTGTCAACATCAAATTCATTTATATGTTTCATGATACCAAATGGAGTTGTCATATGTATAGATTCAAAACATTAATAGATAAAAAATATACAATATGTAAGATAAGTATACTAAGTCAAGATACATATTTCCGATATGTTACCCATGCTGGATTACGGTAACCTTTTTCCCATTTATTTTTGCTACTATATGTCTTTTATTCCCTACTTTATTTCTATACTAACTTTTTTATAAGATAAGCCATGCAGTATTTCTGATCATCTGATTTACTTCACTTCATATAATGGTCTCACAGTACACCTATTTTCCTACAAACGACTCAAGATTACCATATTTTATGACAGAAAAGTACTCTATTGTGTATAAATACCACAGTCTTTTTAGCCATTCATCTGTTGATGGATATATAGGTTGCTTATAAGATTTAGCTATTATAAATTGTCCTACTAAAAAAATTTGTGAAGATTTCTAGAAAAGGACTAGCTGGTCAAAATGCAATTTAAACTTTTAGCTCTTTTGAAGAATCTCCATTCTGATTTCCATATGGTTTGTATCAATCTACACTCATACCACTAATGAAAAATCTTTACTATCACTTGTTACTGGTTGATTTCTTCATGCTAGTCATTCTTTCTAAAGTGAGATGAAATATCAGTTTTGTTTTAATTTACGTTTCTCAAATAGTCAGAGCTGTTCAACAATTGTTATGTACTTATTGGCTCCTTGTATTTCTTCCCTTGAGAAGAGTTACTTATTGCAGATGTCCTGTCTTCTTTGGGTCTTAAAATTTTATGTGTCTAAAGTTTTTGAGTTCTTTATATATCCTAGATATTACTCATTTTTCTGAAAAGTAGCTGTCGATAATTTTCCCTTCTGTAAGTTGTCTCTTAACACTGCTGGCAGTTTCTTTTGCTGTGAAGAAGGTTTTTAATTTGCAATGATCCTGTTTGTTGATTCATGGCATAATTCCTTGTAGAACATGGGTTTTGTTCAGAAAGTCTTTGCCTATACCTATGTCTTTAAGATGTTAACTACTTTGTCTTCCTGCACATTAAGTGTTTGTGATGCTATGTTTAGATGTTTCATCCACCTTGATTTTATTTCAACACATGGAGAGAGATACAAGTCTTCAACTTTTGCATAAGGATAACTAGTTTTCCCAGAATCATTTGTTAAAGAGGCCATCTTTCCTCCAGTAAAAGGATTTGATCCATTTCTCAATGATAATATAGCCGAGGGTGCCTGAAATGTTTCTGTATTTTCTATACTGTACCATTGATAGGTAAGGGTTTATTTTTTTATTTTATCCTGTAGCATACTGTTTTTAATCAAGGTAGCTTTTCAGTATAAATTGAAGTCTAGGACTGTGGTGCTCATTGTCATTGTTTATTTTGTTATTGTAGGTATTTTGGATTTCATGTCAGCTTTAGAATTGCTTTCTCTAGGTTTGTTAGAAATGATATTGGTATTTTAATTGAGATTGTGTCAGATCTATGTAACAATTTTGGAATTATTCTGACTCATAGTAGAGCTATTTTCTAGTTGTCTGGGACAAATGGGTACTTTTCCATTTTCTCTCATGCTCACAGAATACTACTTACTGGTTGTGTTGCAGAAGTCTCCCACTTGCTTGGTTAACTCCTAAGATTTTATTTTTCTATTGCTATGTTGAAAGGTGTTTCCCTCATTTTTATTTTGGTGATTTTTGTTATTGGTGTACAAAATACTACTGATTCTTGAGTATTGATACTTTATCCTGCCACAGTACTGAATTTGGTACTTGATTTTAGGATGTTCTTGGTGGAGGTTTTGAAATTTTTTACATGGAGGATCATGTCATATGTAAATAGTGGTAATTAAGCTTCTTTTATTTTCTATCTGTATCACTTTTTATTTTGTTCTCTTCTCTAATTGCTATAGAAAATGTTTCAAGCACAATGGTCAGACAGGACATATTTCTCTTGTTTCTAATATTACAATGCAAGCTTTCATCTTCTCTTCATTTAATGTGATGCTGAATATTGATGGCTTTTATTAGGTTAAGACAAAAACATTCTGTTCCTATTTTCTCCAGACTTTTGAAAGATAATAAATGAATATTGGATTTTGTCAAGTGCTTTTTCTGTCTATTGAAATGATCACATGATTTTCCCCTTGCTTCTTTTTATGTGGCATAGTATATTTATTGAGTGATTGGTGTAAGTGGAACCACTCCTGCATGCCCAGAATGAACTCCTATTCATCCTGACTTATGATTTTTTTGCCAATTTGATGCATTCTGTTTGACAGTATCATAGGGAGAATTTTTGTATTCATGTTCACTAACAAGACTGGCATGTAATTATCCTTTTAGATTGGGTCCTTTTCTGGAATCAGGTAATGATTTCTTCCAGGAATAAATTTAGGAGTACAGAGCCCCTTTCAATTTTATTAAAACTGTGAGGAGAATTGTCATTAGATGTTTTCTGAAGTTCTTATAGAATTCAGCAGTGAATCCAGTGAGACCTGGACTTTTCATAGTATGTGTGTGCGTGTGTGTTTTTATTGCTTCTTCAGTTTCACTGATACTCACTTATTCAAGATTTTGTATCTTTTTTGGTTCAGGTTTGTTAGTTTGTGTGTATCTAGGAATTTATCCATTCCTTCTGAGTTTTCCATTTTATTAGGTTACAAATTCTCAATCTACTTTCCAATAGTCTTCTGCGTTTTGGCAGAATCCATTGTGATTTTAACATTTTATTTCTAATTTTGTGGATTATTTCCTTATTTTTGTAACATTCCAAAGTATGAAATTTATTGCTGATTTCAAAGTTTGAAAATTATGAGTTCCTTTAGGAAGAATACTAGTCCCAATCCTTTTAATAGTGAAATCAGTAATGAAAAGTTAAATACACAATATCACTAGGAGCAAACTAGTAAAACTGTGAAATTAGGCCTCTGCTACATATATATATATATATATATATATGTATGTTTTTAAAAATAATTTTAGGCACATATTTTCCAATAAAAGAAACAATCTCC
Organism: Ctenomys sociabilis; assembly: GCA_004027165.1. NCBI lineage: Eukaryota > Metazoa > Chordata > Mammalia > Rodentia > Ctenomyidae > Ctenomys > Ctenomys sociabilis. The sequence goes on from PVKA01020791.1 coordinate 38,119, forward strand.
CTTACATGCTAAGATAAATAACTTACAATGACTATTACTATGATTCCAGTATATTGGCATATTTTGTGAACCTTTCTCAGGCTTGAGGAATAAAATGCAGAAAAAGAACAAATAAAAAGACATATTCACAAAATATTAAACATTTAAAATTTTTCAGAATCCAATCTAAATTCTCTTATATTCTTACAGCCCTTATAAATTTATATTAGAATATTCTCACTGATCAATAAGAAAACAGATCCAGATAGATTAAATGACTACCAAGGTCACAAAAAAATGAGGAATTACTGAGATTAACAGTTATGTAGACTTATTTCTCTCTCTCTGTGTCTCTCTCTCCTTCCTCTTACTCTCTCTCACTTTGTCTCTATCTCAGTCTTTTTAAAATAATAATAGGACTATACCAAAATTATGTATTTTTAGACAGTCTCACTAAGTACTTCAAACTTGCCTTGAACTCACTATGTAACTGAGCCTGGCCTTGAACTCATGGCGACCCTCCTGCCTCAGCCTTCTGAGCATTGGGATTACAGGCATGTGCCATCATGCCAGGCTATCCTGAAACTACTTGCAAAGTTCTCTCAGCCATGATTCCCCTTGGCGCACATGTTCTTTCATTCTGATATCCTGAAATGCGGGAGACTTTCAGGTCTTTCTTGAACAAAGTGTCTGCACATTGTGTACATGGCAGCGACATCCATGTGCTTGTTCAGCAATGAGGGGTGGAAGAGAGAATATGATTTATAGTCTAACTGTAAAAAATAGGTTGTGTATATCACCTTATCAAAAGCTTTACTAAAATACTAGATAGGTAAAGAGAGAACAGGGCCTAATCACTTTCAACACTTTTCTTTTTGTTATTTCAAAGAGGGGGACAAATAACAAGAACAAAGAAAATAACAAAGTGGCATAAAACAGTAAAAATTGTACAGAATTTCAAACCACTCTTCAAAATTTAGGATTAGAAATTCCATTTAAAATTCAGCAATTCCCCTTCTGGAATACATATATAATATAATATGATATGATATAATATAATATGATATAATAGACATAATAGATATAATATAATAAACATAATATAATATAATATAATATAATATAATATAATATATATCTTAAATGAGTCATGGTAGTGCATGCCCCTAATCCCAGCACTCTTGGAGGATGAGGCAGGAGGACTGCAACTAACACGTTAGACACCATCTAAAAAACAGGAAAAAAGAAAGCTGGGCTCGACACCACAATCCAACACAGTCCAGCATTCTGCAACCATAGGGAGTTATTCAAAGAAATTGTCGACCATATCCATTTACAGCTCAGCTTAATATTATGGGCTCATGATGTATACCTCATTTTTATACTTTTATACTTTTCTGCTGGATGGTTAAGACCTAGGTAGATTAAAACTTATATATCAACACATGAACTTTATATTTCCTATGTCGTCATTGAAGTCTTCTCAGGGTTTATCTTGTAGTCCCGTACATTATTCTGTAGTTCCTTTGTCTGTGTCATCCATGTGGATGAGTCACGGCCAATGCTTGACCAGAATGCTCTCTGTGAGAGCCTGAGAAAAAGTTTTCTCTTCATGTGACTCTCCCCAGGCACACTATAGAACTTCAATCTCTTTCCTCTGTGGCTCC
>PVKA01020792.1:0-39713 GCA_004027165.1 Ctenomys sociabilis
AAAAAAAAAAAAAAAAAAAAAAAAAAAAAAAAAAAAAAAAAAAAAAAAAAAAAAAAAAAAAAAAAAAAAAAAAAAAAAAAAAAAAAAAAAAAAAAAAAAAAAAAAAAAAAAAAAAAAAAAAAAAAAAAAAAAAAAAAAAAAAGACAGGCACAGTGGATTAGGAAGCAAATTCAAACAATAAGCTCTATGTAAGAAACACACATAACTCATAAAAAAATTCATACACTAAAAATCAAAGGATAGAAAACAGTACTAAATGCTCCAACACCTCAGAGAGAAGCAGGGGTAGCAATCCTGTTCGCAGACACTCCAAACTCCAAACCAAGAATAATCAAATGAAATAAAGAAGGATACTACATACTGGTTAGGGGAAAAATACAAGAAGAAGATGGCACACTCACAAATATGTGTGCACCAAGCATGGGAACACCCAACTATATAAAACAAATCTTAATGGACAAGAAAAATCCAGTGTTCAATACCACAATCTTAACAGAAGACTTAAGCACCACCTTATCTCAAAAACATAGGTCATGCAAACAAAAAATAGTGAAGTAGAAGAAATGAACCAGATGTAGGAACAAATGGACTTTTATCAGCTGCACATGGGAATTTTCTAAAATAGAACACATACTACTCTGTAGGTCATGCTTAAGTATACACAAGGAAACAAATACTCTCATGCACATTATCTGACCATAGTGCAGTGAAACTGGAAATAAATGAAAAGCAAACCATGAGAACCACAGAAATATATGGAAATTAAACAACACTATCCCTAGCAACTACTGGCTTACAGATGAAATTAAACAAGAAAATAAACAATATCTACAATTCAATGAAAATTGAAGCACAAGTTATCGGAATACATGGGATGCAATAAAAGCAATTCTTAGAGGAAAATGTATAGCTGTGAACTGACAAATCAGGAAAATAGAATGGGAACAAATAAATACCCTAATGTTGCACCTCAGACGTCTAGAAAAGGAAGAGAAAACCAAGCCCAAAGACCAAAGACAGAAGGAAACTATAAAGACAGGGCAGAAATTAATGCAATTGAAACAAAACAAAACAAAAAAAAAAAAAAAAAAAAAAAAAAAAAAAAAAAAAAAAAAAAAAAAAAAAAAAATTTTTTTTTTTTTTTTTTTTTTTTGGAAGACTAAATAAACTTGACAAGCTCCTAGCTAATCTCATCAAAAAGAGGAAAGAAAACCTCAAATTCAAGCAATAAGGAATGAAAAGGGGGAAATTATTATAGACCCTATGAAAATTCAGATCATCAAAATCTCTTTTGAAAATCATTACTCTTACGGAATAAAATATACAGAAGAAATGGACAGGTTCTTTGAAAGGTACAAATTACCAAAACTGAATCAAGAAGATATAAGAACTCATAATAACCCAATAACAGTTAATGAATTATGAAATGTAATAAAAAAAACCTACCAACAAAGAAAATTCCAGGTCTTGGTGAATTCACAGCTGAATTCTACAAGAAATTTACAGAAGATATAATCCCTACACTCTTCAAACTTTTCAACGAAATTCAAAAGGAATCCAATGTCCCAAAATCATAACTCGAGGGAAGTTTTACACTGATACCAAAACCAGGGAAAGACACAACTAAAAAGAGAACTATAGGCCAATCTCCTTCATGGACATAGATGCAAAAATCCTCAATAAAATCCTAGCAAATAGAATACAGCAAATCATCAAGAAGATCATACACCATGACCAGGTAGGATTCATCCCAGGAATGTAAGGATGGTTCAATATTAGAGAATCTATAAATGTAAAACATATAAGAAAAAAAACAAATCCAAAATGACATGATTATCTTAATTGGTGCAGAAAAGTCTTTTGATAGAGTCTAACATAATTCATATTCAGTGTCCTTCATAAAATTAGAATAGATGCCCTGTGCTTCAATCTGATAAAAGCCACCTATAACAATGCAATAGCTAACATAATTCTAAATGGGGAAAAACTGAAATTTTTTACTCTCAATCAGGTACAAGACAAGGATATCGTCTATCACTATGCCTATTCAATATAGTTCCAGAATCATTAGCTAGACAAGAGAGAGATATAAAACAAATAAGAATAGGTAAAGAAGTTAAACTATCATTATTGGCAGATGACATGATACTGCTCTTGGAAGACCCAGAAAACTCCACCAAGAAGCTGCTAGAACTAATGCACAATTTCAGTAGCATAGCGGGATACAAAGTCACTATCAAAAGTCAATAGCATTCATTTACAAAGGTGACAAACACACTGAGACAGAAATTAGACAAATAGTGCCTTTTACAATAACACCACAGAAAACGAAATACTTAGAAATTAATCTAACCAAATAATTCAAATATCTATTCAATGAAAAATAGAGTAATACGAAAAAAAAAAAAAGATTGTAGAGGATTTCAGAAAATGGAACTGTATTCCCTGCTCCAGTAAATGAAGAACCAATAGAGTGAAGATGGCCATAGACCCAAAATTGTTATACAGATTTAATGCAACCCCTATCAAAATACCAACACATACATCACAGACTAAGGGAAACCATTCCTAAAATTTATTTAAAATAAGAATATACCTAGAATAGCAAAGGCAATCCTTGGCAAGAAATGCAAAGCAGGAGGCATTACTGTTTTTGCCTTGAAATTATACTACAAAGCTACTGTGATAAGATCAGCATTGTATTGGCAAAAAATAGAATTTAGCATCAATGTAATGATTAAAAGATTAATTGCAATGACAAACACACTCAGCCATCACATCTTTAAAAAAGGGGGCAAACATAGATACTGGAAAAAGACTGTCTGTATCAAATTGTGCTGGAAAAACTGATTCTTTATATGCTGAAAACTAAAACTTAACCCCATCTAACACCATGTACTAAATTAAAGTCAAAATGGATTAAAGAGCTAAACATTGAAACAGAAACCCTAAATCTCCTGGAAGAGAAAGTAGGAAGAAATCTTGAAGATGTAGGCGTAGGCAAACAATTTAGAGCAAAAACCAAACGGCATGGGATATACCTAAAAGAATTAAAACCTAGGAACTCTTCTGATTGAAAAGTTTTTGCACATCAAAATCAATTATCAACATAGTGAAAAGGCACACTAGAAGTTTGGAAAAAATCTTAACTAAGATTTTTCTGTATAGAATTTGCAAAGAACTAAACAACATCAGGGACTGAAAATTTAAAAGCCCAATCCAAAAATGGGCATCCAAGATGAACACACACTTCTCAGAGAAAGAAAAACAAGAAGGAAATGAATACATTAAAAATGCTCCACATCACTAGCTTTTTATAAAATGTAAATTAAAACAACACTTTGATACCATCTCACCCAAGAAAGAATGGCTATCATAAGAAATCAATCAAAAACAGATTTTGGAGAGGCTGTAGGGAAAAAGGAACCCTTCTCCAAAGCTTGTAGGAATGTAGACTGGTTCAACCATTATGGCAATCACTGTGGAGACTCCTCAGAAAACTTGGACTGGAAATCCCATTCAATCCAGTTATCTGCCTTCTGGGAATTTTCCTAAAGAACTGAAAACAACATAACATTGTAATATATGTTCAGCTATGTTTACAAAACAGCACAATTTGTGGTAGCCAAATCTTGGAAACAACCAAGATGTCTGTCACCTGAACAATGGATGAAAAAGATGTGGTGTTTTATATAATGGAGTATTATTCAGCTATAAAGAAATATAAACTAGAAGCCTTCATATATAAGTGGATGCATCTTGAAGATATACTGATAAGTGAAATAAACCAGAACCACATGTATAAACATTGTATTATCTTCCTGGTATATGAACTCAAAATAAGAAATAAAAATGGGAAGATATAACACAGTTAAATGGAAATAAGAACTTAAGGTTTAAGCAGTGAAGAAAGAAAAAGGATGTAAGTTAGGAAGTACAGCAGGAGCAAAACCATATATTTATTTAAATAAGCTGATTAAGGCGATAGTCAGAAGAATCTCCATCACATTTTTGAAAATAGCAGTTAAAGGCAAAATTTTCACCCTGACTAACTCTATATGCTGATATTTGTGAACTAAGTTACTACACAGAAGATAGCAATGTATAGTAATAAAACCATGCTTGTAATACCTGTCATTTTGGTCTTCTAAATGCATAGTATTTCTGATGTCATACAAATTACTGCTATCTTCTCTTTAAATTAATTTTTAAAAAAGTAATAATCGAAAAAAGGAAACAAGAAAAAAATGTCATAGGATTGTTCTGCTACAATATTTTATGTCATTTGATTTCTAAATTTCTGTGTGAAAATATGCAATTGTTTTTTTTTAATTCTATAAGGATTCACAATTTATAATATCCCTGTTTCCTGGGAAATATCACTTTCATGTTATGTCTAAGCCATTTGATAGACAGTGATGTTAAGCTCAACTGCCTCTGTTACAGTATAATAATATCATTACACTTCTCTTCTGGATGGTTAGCAACTAAAGTTTGCAGACTAAATATTAGAAAAAGAAAGGGGCTACAAGTATAGCTGATATTTTGTCCCTAGCACTTCAAGGTCACTGAGGACTCAGGACATAAGACAACCTGTGCTGTGGCTTCCTATAATTCAGTGGTGCCCCATATTTCCTGATCAGGGAGATTATGAGGCCACAGAGGAAAGTGATCAAGTATGTATAGTATGCCTAAGGAGAGTCATCTAGAAAGAATAAATTCTCTCAGACTTTCACTGAGAGCAAATTGGTCAAGAAATTGCAGTGACCCATCCAGATTGCTGACATTGACAAAAGATCTAAAAGGTGCTGTCCATGGTTACAGCCTAAATCCTGATGGGATTTGGTTGACCTTGTCAGATATGAAAGTTGCATTTTTTTTAGTTATATAGGTCTTGCTTTTACTTCATCTTAATCATTCAGCAGAAAAGTGTAACCACAGGTATAAAAAGTAAAGCTATATTAGTATACTGACGTGTACAAGGCTTATGTCAACAATTTTCGATGTTTGCCAGTTATGCAGATAATTCACTGCTATTATGGAATATTGGACTATATTAGGCTATTTTGGTGAATTCAAGCATCTACAATCTTTAGACTGGTTTCAAGTATGAAAATATACTTTAAAGATTTCTTCAAATACAGCTTCTCTATCTGCAGTGAACACCCATCTCTGAATATACAAAATGAAAAAGAGGTATATGTTTAGAGCCACAAAGCTAGGAAATCAATCAAATACATGTAGGTGGGACTTGGCCCAGTGCCTAAAGCAAACAAGCTACCTCACTCCTGAGATGAACATCCTGTCTGGTTAAGGCTAGCTATCCGTTGCTAGGCAACCTAGTGTCATTCATTACTTACTTCATAAAACTGTAAATAAAGGACAGTTCTGATGTGAGGGAAAAAAATTGAAGTAGAAAAAAAAATATATATATATATGTATACACAACAGAGTTAGGATAGATATTCAGCTACTTTCTCTTAGTTCACTGAGAATGAATTTTGTGCTAATATTGGTTAGACAAGATAACACACCTGCATCTTGGCCTCTGAATAACTACAATGAAGACAACAATATGTAATATATTAATTACTGTATATATCCTAACCTGGTTTGAAACTGTTTCATTGCTATTTTGTCTTTTTTTCTAATTAAAATGAATACAAATTAAAGGAATAATGGAGCACAGAATGACGTGCTGAAGTATATCACATCATCAGGGAAGCAGAGTTACAGAACCCCCCCTTGGCAGGCCCTCAGAAGTTGATCTTTTCACATTGCTCTAGTTCTTCTTCATCTTGCTTTCTCATCTTCCTCATCCCTGAAGTTCAAGACCAAAAACCCTAGAGTACAGAGAGCTGATGATCAATTCTGACCACATGATGTTTTGATTTGCAATTGGAAACACCAAGGGCCTGCTCTGCACTGTATTTCAAAATCACTATGTAGTTCTCTAAAATATTTACAACTGTCTAGGACTATGTATCATTGACCACTGACTGAGGGAAATTCTATTAGTGTTGTCTCAAATATTCTGAACTGATTTCTCACAATTACTGCAAAACGTCTATCTTTCAGATACCTTCTTCCAGTTTTTTAAACTTTTTTTAGTATTCATCATTTGAACTTGATCCCAAGTTTCATATTCTTCTCACCTTTTATTATAGCATATTTTTAATTAGTGGAAAATAGTAGTCCACAGTGTAGGTGGAGCTACAAGAAGAGGATAAATAGAAGCCAGTTTAGGAAATATATGATTGCTGTGGAAGTGATAGACAGTCAAGCTAATCTCAAAAAGTGAGAGTCCGAAGCAAACTGAATTAGCTCTGTCCTGTGAGGGTATTTGGAATATAATGGCCTATGTTCTGTACACAAATTTGTCTGTCCATGGGCAAGCATGATCTTGAGAAATGGATTAAAAGATATGGAAATCCCACACTGTAGTTAGTATTCTACTTTATTTTTCTTCACCAAAGACTTATCCAGGAGTCTACTTTATAAGGCTCTGGCTTGCCCCTGAATATGGTTTCATTAAATTGTCTCAACTGTAAAACAGTTGAACATTCAACATATACCAAATGCCCTCCTAAGCTGTGAAATTAAGAATTTTCATCACACTATGGAAAGAACTTACAGGCTGGGGTCAGAAGTAGTTTCAAAAATTTCCTGCACCTCAATTCTGAATTATTTAGACACTGGTATTGTAATGGTTGATGCAGTGTATCAACTTTAGAAGTTTAGAGGTTAAGCAATCCATTCAACATTGGATCAAGGCCCTCAGTTTGTAAACATCATGAGCCTATGCAAGAAGACGATGTGGGGAGACAGCCAGCACACGATATAAGGGAGAGAGATTTGCTTTCCACTCCTTCTTGCTCTTGCTGTTTCTGCTGTCTCAAATTGCCACCCCTGTCTTGCCACCCTGCCTTAGAGCCAGCTGGACACTGAGCTAAACCAACCTTTCCTCCTCAGCTTTGGGTTTTGGGTATTTCTATCTCAGCAACAAGAGAAAAGTAACCAAGAAAGGCATTAAAAGGTAGACTATAGGAAGCAAGTTTCCTAAAGTCATATTTCTAGTGCTGCTTGCTGCAGAAGTACAAAATATGAGAGTTGAGTTCAACAGTGTGATTTCCTCATCTTCTGCATTCTCTAGAAGCACACACAGACACAGGGACAGCTGGTTTCATTGGCAATACATCTTTATTGCTTGCAAGACTACACTCTGCATGCCTGGGTCTATGCCCTTTGAGAATTCTGGCCATCTGCCCTTTAGTAAGCCTTTTTTTTAAACTTGAGGTGCATTAGATTGTTTTGCACAAGTTCAACCCATACTAAAATTAAGGCTCCAGACATACCTGAAGCCTTGATATAAATAATGCTCAGATAAAACATGTCCCTTTCTCCCTGCACCATATTTGTATTACAGAAAATAATCACCCTGAAGACAATTTGCTCCTGGAGAGAAATAATGTGATTCTATTGTTCAAAATGACTGTTCTACCTATGGTAATTTTCTAAAACATGTGCCTACTAGTCATAGGAAAATTCTCTTACAGGAAGGATCATTATGGTTCATTCTTGTTGTCTTTGTTTATTGAAATTTGTTTTTCCTTCTGAGTGAAGTTAGACTGCTAACAGCCTCTGAGCCATCACATAAGTTCATTTGGTTGTCACCAAGGTAAGTCCAGAAAAGTTCAGGAATGTGCATCTGGTAAGAATGTTCAAGCTTTCAGAACATGTGGTACAGGGCATATTTCTTTGTTTCTGTTTGGTGAAACTGTCACACACAGTGATAAATACAAGTATAGATTTCAATTTGAGCAATAAGTTCTGGAAGTATAATAAGTTATTTTACATCTGTTATGTGGTATAGCTAATGAGAAGACAATTGCCGTACAGAGTTGACAAGTGAGCAGTATAACAGTGTAGATAAACTTGATGCTAGCACATCCTCCTTGTGACAGCTAAGATAGTGTCTGTTTTTATTTCTTATTGTAGGTATAGATCCACTCCCATTTACATTAAGAGAGCTGTAATAATTTTTTATAGAAGTAAGAGTGAAAAGAAGGGCCAGGGAGATAGCTCAGTGGCTTAACCACCTGTCTAGCAAGTACAAGGTCCTGAGTTCAATCCACAGTACAAAAATAAAGAGTGAAAAAGAAATCCACGAGTGTAGAAGAGACCTATGATTATAAACATCTTTGTGCACCTAACATGTTCTGAGTCTTTTTCCTTTACATTGTACTTTAAAAAAAAGCTTAGTTTGACTTACACACTGAGATAGCTGTTCTGGGAATTGAATTATGTGAATTCTATTTTAGGACAAAATGCAAGTGGTATTACTCACTACTAAATGCATTTCATGGCTCTCTTCTCAATTCTAAATAAACTCGTGTAAATAAAGATAAGTGATGTTTTTTATCATCATCTTGCTTATAAGTCTCAAGAAATATTACTTGCTTTGAAGAGTAAATGGAAGGAAATATAGACTTTATTTTTATTTATTTATTTATTTTTAATTTTATTTTATTGAAGTACAAATATCAATGAGACAGTTTTAAGATACCTTGACAAGATGGATTTGATAAATTCATACACTGCGAACGGTTTTCATAATGTTTTGATATTGTAGAACGTGCATACATGGTATTACACTTACAGACATTATTATAGCATATGTCTCTTAACAGTAAATTAAGAGAGTGTAGCTGTTTATGTATCTTATTTTTTATACCTGAATTACATCAAAGATTCAATAAGTAATACTTTCTAACTTGTTATTTTCCTAGTGGTTGTCCATAGTACTAGAAGCAAACATAATATCCTGTCCAACCACCATAAGTACAAATCTTGCCTCTCATAGAATTGTGTAGAAGCATGGCATTATCTATCCCAACTGTACTGTGCATACACACACATCATGATTCTTCCTTTCTATACCCCTTTCTTTGTCTACACCTGTCAAAGATGGGCACTCCATTGTTATTCAACTAATTTAGGTGCCTGAACTTGATGACCCAATCCAACACAGTCCAGCATTCCACAACAATAGTGAGTTATTCAAAGAAGTTGTCGATCATAGCCATTTACAGCTCAACTTATTATCATGGCCCCAAAGTGTGTACACCATTTTTATACTTTTCTGCTGGATGGTTAAGAGCTAGATAAAGCAAGACCTATATACCAACACATGTACTTTTTGTTTCTTATGAGGTCAGTGAAGTCCCCTCAGCGTTTATCTTGTAGTCCTGTACCTTATTCTGTAGAACCTTTGTCTGTGTCATCCATGTGGATGAGTCATGGCCAATGCTTGACCAGTTTGTTCTCTGTGAAAGCCTAAGAGAAAGTTTTCTTTCCATGTGATTCTCCCCAGGCACACTATAGATCATCAATCTCTTTCCTCTGTGGCTCTATAATCTCAGAAAATTCTGAGTTCAGAAAATTTGAAACTCAACTGAATTTCATGATGTTGCAGTACAGGTTCTCCTATGTCCTGTGTCTTCACTGACCTTGAAAGGCTAGGGCCAAAATGTTGGCTGTCCTGTGGCTCTTCTACTTCTCCAATTCTGATCTGTGAACTTAAGTTGTTAACCATCCAGAAGAGAAGCTGATTAGTATCCTGCAGCATATGCCATTCACTTTGCCTTATCTGACTCAATTGTTTTTAGTTGTTGTACATTTCCATTTGTATTTCTTCTTTTCGCTTCTTATACTTGGGAGACTATATGATATTTACACATGTGTGTATGGTTTATTTAACTTATGAGTATATGTTCAAGTGTCATCCACTTCAATATAAATGCTTCAACTTATCATTCTTAATAGCTGAAGTAATACTCCATTATATAGAAATACCACATCACCTTATTTTAGGAGTGATCTCTAAATCGGAGTGCTTCCATTTCAAACTTCATACAAGGTATTTAATGAAATCAGCTAGATAAATGTAATTTCTCAATATATTTGATATTAAGAATATATAGTTTATAATGAGCAATATATAAATAACTATATTCATACACAATTGAAGAGTCTCACAGATGCACAGATATAAAAATATATAGCTACAGAAGCACAAAGACCCCCCCGTGTGTAATACATCCACATATCCAGGGGATATCCTCATGCATAATCCCTAGAGCAGAACAGGTCAGAACAATTCACTCATATTTGTTATGTCAAGTCCCCGGCTATATATCCTGGAGATTATATATATATATATTTATTTCTCACAGTTCTAGTAGCTGTGAGTATATATATATACTTCTAATGTTTTTGAACAAAGTAAGGGACCATGATTTTTAGAAGGTAAATTTTCCTCATGAAAATTATGTATACACATAAATTGGCAAGCAATTTTTTTCTGATTTATTTTTTTCATCACTATCTAAATTAAAATTTATCTATATCACAACAGAGGGTAACATATGTTCTCTCTCATTCTGAATTCCACTTGGAATGTGCCATCTTTAATATTGGTACAATGCTTGGTATTGATTTATCTGATGATATTAGGCAGTGGGCTTTGGAAAGGTAATGAGGTCTTGAGGCTAAGTCCACATGATTGAGATTAGTGACCTTAGAAAACATAATAGAGACCTTTTTTTTTCTTTTCTTTCCAACTCCTTTTAAAAATGTATTTAGTATAGGGTCTTACTACACAGATCAGACTCATAGTGATTCTCCTGTTTTCAGCCTCCCAAGCACTGGGGTTACAGGCATACTCTTCTTTTTATGTTAACTACAGAAAGACACAACATTCTATAACTGAGAAATCCCAGTATTCTGATAGCCTGACCTGAGACCTCCAGACACAGCCACTAGAACTGTGAGAAATAAATTTTTGTGCTATGTATGCTGCGCGGCCTATGGAACTTCATTAAGGGGGTCAGATCAGACTAAAACAGGACCTTAGAACTAAACCAACAGTAGACATGACTTGCATTAACAATAAAAGGAAAGGTTGAATGTGGTCTGTAGATTTAAAGGAATAAAACTGAGAATTATTTACTTTATCTTATGGTACTTTTCTAAAAAAATTCAGAGATCTAAGACTCTTAAAGGTCCAGATGAGAAATTCCTTTAAGATGGACTGGATACAAATATTGATTCAAACCAATATCATCTAAGGACAAAATCACCAGAGCATTTTTTGTTAGTCATATAGGGGTTTTATTTTATGTATATGAAAGAGATTATAGATGATAACTTAAAATAATTAATCTATTAAATTTAGAGTTAATATAAGCATACACATAGACAAGGGACAAATTAAAGGGAGAGAGGCCAAATAGATAATAAGTAGATATATAAAAAAATAATGAGATTAAATATTTATTCTAAGGACAACTTTCTTTAAGTTTACTTTTTTGCTTCCCTTCCTACCATTAAATATATTTCCATCACTAATTATAAAATTGAGTACAAATTAAAATGTTATCAATTTGCACACTGTTCAATAGATTCTAGACATTCTTCTGATAAAAATGGAAAAAATAATTATCATAAATCCGTAACTTTTTATTCTATTTTTATAAACATTTGTTCACAATGTCAAGAGTTTCTCTTGTAAACATTTTGATGAAAGAAATATTTTCAACCTAATGACCATATTGCTTATCCTGAGACAAGACACATATTGGGCACAAACTGGCCTTACCTTTCCCCATGTACTGGATTTCCCCTTACTTGCCTGCTCAGGCCACCTGCAGCATGTGCTTCCACTGTACAACTCAGATGAAGCACCAAGGATGAGACCAGCAGTCAGTGAGCTGACAGTGGGTTGAACTCAAACCAAGGACCACAGGAGCTAGGAGGGTTGACCAGCTCAATCCTTTCACTTTCTCTGTCCATAGATTCCGTGAAGGTACAGGTATGCTTCCAACTGAATGAGAGTTACACTACAGTGTCTCACTAGCATAACACCTGGTAGGAGGTTATGTTTATTTTTCAAGGCAGGAAATATTTCCTGAGAGTTATAGGCAGGATGATGATGAAGAATACAAATCATCTTTATTTACATTGAGTTTACTTAAAATAGAAAGCCATGAAATGAATTGAGAAGTGACTAATACCAATTGAATTCTATCCTAAAAAAAATTCAGGTCATATAATTCCTGCTCTCTCCAGGCCCATCTAAAGCAGTAGCCAGCATTGAAACATATCTTGCAGCACTCTCATAAATATTTGCTCTAGTTCATTTGCCCATAGGTGTATGTGGAAAATAAAATCTCAGCACTTATACATTAAGTCAGAAGGAAATTTGGGAAACTTACAAGTATAATTGATTTATAGGAGGGTTATTCTTCAGTATCTTCACTGAAGTTGAAAATTTCATATGTTCAAAGTAAATTTACATAACTAACTCCAGAACATCATGAATAAGTGATTCACTGCATGAAAGACACGTTAGGAGATGAAGGCCTAATTGATCTACTCTGTGGGCACCAGGGAGCAAGGAGGTATGAGGCATGCTGACCTGATGCAAGGAAGGTCAACACAGTGGAGATCCTGTTGCCTTCCAGGGTGTGGACTGTGGAAGGGGCCGGGGGCAGATGAATCGCATTGTACTCTAATTGCTTCTACTGTGTCTGTGCATGAAAGTAGTGCATGCCAGACATTCAGGGCTTTTTGCTGACATGAGACAAGAGGCCTCTGGCCACAACATTTTAACTGAATTTTATGTCTTTTTGTTTCTCACCCTCATGGTCCTTCAGCCAAGTACATAGCCCATAGGCTGTCTCCCTCAACAATGCATGCATAGCATCATTTCTTTACACCCCTTACCATGTCACGTGCCTACCTGGGACTCCCTACCTACCAGGAATATCAGAGATACTCTACATAGCACATGTCATTTCAATGAAAGACTACAATGCAAAATGCAGTTCTACTGAGTGTACAATTTTTTCACCACGATCAAGTAAAGTAGTGTAAGTTGAGCCATCAGAAGTCAGACTATCTATATCCATCTTTATCTATATCTATATCTATATCTATATCTATATCTATATCTATATCTATATCTATATCTACCTATCTATTTATCTATCTATATATTATATTTGGTTCATGGTCTCATTACATATCTCAGAATTGTAGTGATCCTACTATTTTCTGCCTCTCCATCACTGGAATTATATTTGTGTGGCACCACACCTGCTCTCTGTGGCCAGCTCAGCATGCCCAGGGGAGGGCTCAGCATGGCATGTGGTGTGGGGATTGGACCCCAGCCCCTGAACTTGTCGGACTAAGAGCTTAGACCACTGAGATATTGCCAACCCAAGAATACATATAAAATATCCATAAATAAATATAGGTCCATGTCCATATACATAAATATGTATTTGTGTATATATTTGTATCTAAAATGAGTAAATTTAATATAACCCCAAAATTAACTTTAATGAAAACTATTTATAGTACATCATTGTAATTTTCACATGGAGCAGATACTGTCAAAAATATTGTGGGTTCATCCTTCCAAACTTGACATGTATTTGTACTGTGGTGGTGATATTTCTACTTAAGTTTTAAATGCAAATTTTTGTCTGAGCTGTGATCTCATCATAAATGATGAATAGTTCACATCAAAACACTCAGTAAGAATATGTTACAAGCCTAAGATGTTTTCTCATAATTGTAAAGGAGAATTTCAAAGACCTTTGCAAGTACTTTGTTTGCTGTTAATAATTCCTAAAGACAAAGAATGGTTTATATGTATTGCATATCATTGTTCAAGTAAGAGGATACTTTATCATCATCCTATGCAATTTGAATACATGTCTTTATGTTTTGCTGGAGTGATTTTTATTTTATACAGTTTTCTTCTTTGTTATAGTTCTATGCTAAGATGTACATGTGCTATTTTGTTATGTGCTAGAATTATTTTGCATGCCACAGGAGATTTGTGGTTGTTTCTCAAATCATATATATATATATATATATATATATATATATATATATATATATAATTTAATCCACATATATATGAGTTATGTTTTTATTACTGATATGGAAGGGACTATTCATATTTATTCATATATATATATATATATATATATATATATATATATATATATGAATTTATCATGATGGACACTACTGAGTGGATAGCTTGCTACTTCAATAACTTCATTTAGTTTTCTAAAATTGAGGGAACAGAATTACATCTGGTGGTGCTGATCTGTAAATCCAGCACTTGGGAACCTGAGGCAGGAGAGTTGTGAATGTTACATCACCTTGTGCTACACAGTGAGTGAATCTGAGGACAGTCTGAACTATATATGGAGACTCTACCTAAAAAAAAAAAGTGAAAATTAAAGATAAAAATGAAAATATGATATAAATATCATTAAACATATTTAGTTTATAACAATATCAAAAAACCTTTAAATATTTATAGATTTTTCACTTAAACTAGTAAAATTATGCTGACATTTTACTTTGTAAGTATTTGCAACATTAAAATTAATATATCTGAAGGTAGAAAAATGTTTTATTTATGTAATAGATTTCATCTTTTATGTTTCTTTTAATTTCTTCAATATGAAGTACATCTTATTTCTAGTGATTACTTGGATCTTGGTTCTAAAATTGAATCACAATGAAAATTTTCTAAATTTGATAAATTATGTTGGTCCTCACTCTAGAAACTAATATATCAGTATTTTCTGTTGCAAAGATTAGCACTGAATCAACAAAGCAACATAAAAATAAATGAGTAAAAGGTACACATCTGATAAAATAAGTGTGTTAGTTTCCTATATTTGTTCTACTAAGTTATTATAAATATGGTTTTAACAACACAGTTATATTCACTAACACTTCTAGACGGAGGAAGTCCAAAATAAGTTTCAATGTCCTAAGATCCAGGTATTTTCTGATCACAGTCTTTCTCGAGACTCTATCAGAATCAATTTCTTGGTCTTCACTACTGTTAGCTTCCAGAGTGTCTGTGTTCCTTGGCTTGAGATCCCTTCATCTGTCTGCAGAGTCTGCCACTATAATCTCTTCATCTGTCACTGCACATCTTTGCTCTATCTCTGACTTGCTCTGGGTTCCCATGCTAAGTACCTTCATGATTATTTCAGGCCCACTCAGATAGCCAACCAACATTCTTCAATATTAAAATGTATGGAATGTGTGATAAAATTTACATATGTATATAAAAATATATGTGTGTATATAAACACACACACACACATAAATATATATCCTAGCAATTAAAAGCAATAAACAAAATGTTGGAAAGTCATTATGCCTTTTATTTCTTATAATAGTCTATATATACATTTTTCCTCCCAAAATGCTGGCTTTTTACTTGGTAACTATTCCTAAGCATCTCTCCTGAAAGATATAAAGTGGTACAATGAAATAATCTTTTTAAAGAAACTATTTGCTGCTAATACTCAATGTGGAAAACATGAGAGGCACCTTGAGAATTATCTTGGCTCAAGATAAATTACTACTTGCTCATTGTGTAATGGCACCCACACTTCCTTGTAATAGTTAGTATCAATCTTCTCAGCCGCAAGGTGGTGCTCACTGTTTCCCTGGGGATTCAGCAGCGTGATTCACCGATTCACCGAAGGTATCAGATTGCAACTGCAGCATATGACCCCAGGAGGCCATTACTTTCTCCCTGCTGAAAGCCTTTCTCCTTTGGGGATTAAACTAAAAATGTCTGAAGAATGTAGTCTGGATGAAAATATTTCATGATTGGCTCATCAAAGCTAAGAAAGAAACAAACTACTCTAGCTCTCCTGCTTTATGTCTAACCTCAATTATCCTGCTTATGAGAACAATACTATGTGTGAACCATAGTTTCAAGAAAGTAGAATCCATTAAACAGGGAAACACTTCAGAGATGAACCAAGGCAGTAGCAAACCCATAACTAATTCTTTAATACTTAACTCCATAATATTCTCAGCCTACTTTCTTCTAGGTGAGTGAAGATATGACAGCAAAAATCATTGTCATTGGCTTCAAATTCTTTGTATGTCTGGTTGAAATCATTTCTACATAGGGAAGCTTGATCCTTCAGAGGGAGAATCATTGATGTACAGGAAGAACCCATGCCATACTCGGAAACGAGGGTTATTCCATTGAAGACAAACTGATTCCACTGCTTTAATGAGTAAAATCGACTGAATCATTAAAATAGATCATTGTTGAGGGCAAGATAAATCACCTCTTTTGGGTTAATAAACTGTACAGGTTGATATACTGAGTCAACTTGAGAATATTAGAAGTTTAATTAAGTGATTCAGCAGGGGGCTAGGGTTCTCAGTTTGTAAATATCCTCATCCTGTGCAAGAGGAAGGCAAGGGAAGCCTGTGAGTTCTACACCGCCACCCCAGGGTAGAAAAGCAGAGAAGAAGCTGCTGTGGCTCCTCCCTTGGCTCTTCTCTGTTTTCTGCTGACATGAACTGCTGCCCTCTGTCATGGGCTGCTCAGCTCAGTATGTAGTAAACTCCAAAAACTGTGAACAAGATAATCCTTTCTTATGTTAATTCTGGGTGTTGGGTATTTTGTTTCAGTGAGAGAAAGGTAACTGACACATAAACTTAAATCTGTGGTTAGTTAGACAAGTCTGGTTGAGAAAATTGTGTGTCACTGAGACCAACAAATTTGTGATACTTAATAAAGAATGACATTCTCATTCTGTTTTGTAGTCTGTGCATTCCTGAACTCCATGACAGCATGAGAAGTGAAGGCAGTTGGATGCAGGTTGTTTGAATTTTCCAATGTACTTAACACAAGGAAGAGCTTTAAAGGGGAAAAGTTTTGTGTAGCAAAAAGAAACAAAGCCAGCACAATGCAGAAGTCTCTCATATATAGTGTTTCGTAGATGTCTATTAAATGAATAGTCCAATAATTAGAATTATTGAACTCATTTTTTTCAATGTAATACTAAATAGTGACCATTTCTGCTTGCTATGTACACATACATGACCCACACATTATTCAATGATTGATTTATATTAAAATATATGACATGAATAGGTATACAATATACTCGATCAAACTAATTCTTAAAGTATTTAAATATATGTTCAGTAAAATATACTAAATAGCATTTGTCTTCTATATATTGAAATTTTTAATATTCATTTCTTTTTTATTTTGTATGGGGGATTGAACTCAGGACTCTGTGCTTGCCAGGGAGGTGCTTATTCTACTGAACTATCTCTCCAGGCCCTCTTCTTTTTTTTTTTTTAGTCACAATCTTCTTACACAATTCAGGCTATTTTCAAGCTTACTTTGTTGCTCCCAATGGTCTTCCAGCCTCAGCCTGCCTAAATTTTACTTTTAGGGCATAGGATCTGTCTGTCACTTTTCTCCTTGCTGGAACAAAATATCTACTGATCCACAAATTAAAGGAGAGGTGTGCTTTGCGTGCCTTGCTTAGTCTGTGACTGACTGGTGACATGGTGTGGTGGAAGGGGCTGGGTAAGTAAAAAGCTGCTCACTTCATGGTGGGAAGGAAGCAGAGCATGCGGGGAGGAAACTGGGAGGGAGATGCTGCAGCCCTTCCAGGTCACACCCTTATGCTGCACCTCCTTAGCCAGCATCCAACTCCCAGCAGTACACTGAACAGTCAGTCCATGGAGGAACCCACCAGTGATTCATGCCCCAGCATGCAGTCGCCTCCCCTAAGCTCACCTGTGATTACATGAGGCTTTGAAGGACATCTACATCTAAATTGTAGATAATTTATTTCTCAGACTAAAGGGTTTGCCAGAATTTTGTCGTCCTTCACGAACTCTACCTCAGGTGGCAAGCACAAGGGTGGTTATCTTCCTCCAAATCATAAAACAAATTCAATTCATGAACTGAGCTACCACTGGTTACCACTGTACAGACTTTAACCTACAGAAATTACTTTAAAATATGGATTTTTTATTACTATAGTGAAGGTATATATATATATATATATATATATATATATATATATATATATATATATATGAATCATGACAAATGATGCTTCTAATAAACAAATTAGGTTAGAGACAAAGTTAGAAGTTATAAAATGTTTTTCCTTGTCTTCATTCTCAGATATGTATATACAACATTTCAGTAAGTCTACTCTTCTTTTCTGTTCTTGATTTGAAATCAGGGTTGGGATGAACTTAGAATCTCTATGACATGTCAGTATAGACATAATCAAATAAGGTATTATTGGCAATTCTAAAATATTGTTTTCATGACAAAATTATTTGCAACTTTGAATGTGATATACTGCAACACATCTAAAGTGGTGTTCAGATCACTGAGGACTGTCTTATGTGCCTGACTACCTTTAAAAACAGTACTTGAAACACTCATAGGTTAATGCATTTTAAAAAGTTTATTTTAGAAACTAAAAACAAAGAACAAAAACAATGGCAGAGAGTACAGGATGTTCTATTACATATTTTCATTGCCAAATCTGTTCAGATTTAATAGATATAGGTATGTATAATTGGTAAAATAATTAAACACTCATGTTTACTTTCAATACATCTTATTTTTTCTTGTCCTTATTAAATATATATACATTATTTTAAGGAGAATATACTAATTGATAAGCGTTAGTAATAGTACACATTTAGAAGAACAAGATGAGAGCTATTCAACATTGAGATTTGTATTACTCTTTGATGTCATTGATGTAGTTCCTCATATTATATATAATAGAATACAGAGTTAGTCAAAGTGAAAATGTATACATTAAGTTCTACTTTCAAAATCTAATGTAAATGAAAACTACAATCATCTCAGCTATCATGTATGTATACATGCATGGTTCTTATCCCTTAGTGTTTTCCTATATTTCTTCCCTTTTCCTAATCTTTATTGTTTATTCTTTATTTTTAGTTTCTTTATGTTTTACTATGTCTACTATTCCTTTTTTTTTTTTTTAACATTTTTTGTTTTTGTTTTTTGACAGAACCAGGGATTGAACTCAGGCCCTTATGCTTGCAGGCAAGCGCTTACTCTACTGAGCTATCTCCCCGGCCCTCCTATTCCTTTTAGAATATATTTATTCTTTCTAGTTCTTACACTAGGGATACAATGCAATACTTACACATGTGGGTGTGGTTTATTTCATTTATGAGTATAGCTTCTAGTTGCATACATTTACCTATAAAGGTCTATAATTTGTTTTTCTTTATAACGGAGTAATACTCCATTGCATAGAAATACCACATCTTTTTAATCCAATCTTCAGATGATGGGAATTTTTCTTGTTTCCAAAATTTGGCTATGACATATTTCACTGAGATAAATAACATTGCACATATATCACTGTGGTGTAATGTTTTCAGTTCTTTTGGAAAAATACCTGGAAGGGGAGTAGATGGGTTGAATGGGATTTCCAATCCCAGCTTTTAAAGGAGTCTCCACACTGATTACCACAATCACTGTACCCAGTATACATTCTCACCAACAGGGTAGAAGGGTTCTTTTTACCCACAGCCTCTCCAGCATTTGTTATTAGTTGATTTCTTCATAACAGCCAATCTTTTTAGAGTGAGTTATTATCTCAGTGTGATTTGAATTTGGATTTCTTGGATGAACAGTGCTGTGGAACTTTTAAAATATTTTTGAGCCGGGTGTGGTGGCGCATGCCTGTAATCCCAGCACTCGGGAGGCTGAGGCAGGAGGATTGTTGTGAGTTCAAGACCAGTTTGAGCTACAAAGTGAGCTTAAGGCCAGCCTGAACTGCATAATGAGACCCTGTCTCAAAAAACAAAGACAATAATAATAATAATAATAATAATAATAATAATAATAATAATAAAATAAACTGTTAAAAAATAAATAAATAAAATATTTTTATTTGCCATTTGAATTTCTTCCTCTGAGAAGTATGAATTCATCTCACATGCCCATTTTTTGGATTGGGTCTTTAAATTTTGGGCAATTGATTTTTTATTCATAATTCATATGTTCTAGATAGAAATTATCTGATCGATTGTTGGTTAAGATATTTTTCCTCATTTGTGGTTTGTCTTTTCACTCTGTTGGTGATTTCTTTTGATGTGTAGAAACTTTTCAGTAAGATGAGACCCCTGTTATTGATTCTTTGAAGTATTTCGCAGGCACTTTGGTTTTTGTTCATGAATTATCCACTATCCCTATCTCTTCTAGATTTCCTCCTGCTTTTTCTGCCAGTAGATTTAGTCTTTCTGATTTAATGTTTCAATTTTTATCCATTTTGACTTTAGCTTGGTGCATAGTGATTGACCTGGATCTAGTTTTAGCTTTTGGCATGTGGAAAGTCCTTTTTTTCAGCACTAGTTGTTAAAGAAGCTGAATATGCTGAATATTTTGTAGAAAGCATGAGAACTGAGACCTAAGAAGTAGGATCAGTAATCCACGTGAGAGTTGAGATGGGCAGAAATAAATTCTGGAAAACTAGACAAAGCATGAAAATATTTTCTAATAGACATTTCTCAATTTCTCAGTACTTAGCAAACTCCACCTACATACATAAATTCAGTTCCAAATCATTTTATGTTACGAAATTTTAGTGTTTGTGTTTTAGAAAACATTTCTTTAACCTGACCACACATCCCATAGTGGCTACTTCTCATTAATGAAGAGGAGTGTGGTAGAAGCTTCTGGACTGTCACCTTCTCCCTATATAGACCCTGAATACCACAATACTTACATAACTTTATTAAGAGTTAAGCACAATATCTTTAGAAGCACTGGAGTTCAAAAAGGATAATAATTTATAGGCTTGGATGTCTACAAAGACTTATCTACAAAACCATAGACATTGTAATTCAAATGTGGTTGGGGCACAATAGGTAAATATGGGCTGTCATATGAAATCTAAGTTATAATTTTTTTAAAAATTTGCTATATTGGGTCTCTGTCCAATCTTGCCTCACCTACTCTCCCTCTCCCAGCACCTCACCTTCTCTTCCATTTCCATCCCTTCCTTCCTTCCTTCCTTTTCTTTTTTTTTCTCTCGAAGTCGGTCACACTGCAACTCATTTGTGATGTTTGAAATGTTACTACATAACAAACTACAAATCATTGGTTTCTCTATTTCTTAATCCTACCAATAAGTTTTTAAATTTTCCCATTATCTTACATTCTCTTTTTGTTTATAATAACTAATTTATTACAATTTGCATCAGTATTTGGAATTGCCCTTCCACTTATACACTAAGGAATCTTTCATAAAGAAAAGAGGGAGCACTCATGTAGCAATCACAGCTGGATTCCAAAAAGGGAGCACATAGGGCAGGACATCCCACTGTGTACTTTAAGGTTTGAGAAGCTCAAGCTTCTTGAGGCTGGTAACAGGCAAATTTGCTCCTAGAAGCCTAATTTTAATCAGGCTTCCAATTTAATATGCAATGAACAACTTTTTGTATCGTACAGACTAGACTTTATAAAATTACACTGGTACCTAATAGGCAGCAAATTTACCCTAGTTAATTTTATTCTTTTCAAAGAAGGCATTTAGCTCTGGATTTAGATGGAAAAAATTGCACAATTTTAGAGTCGTATAACAATGTGCTCTAATCCTGAAATTATAAAGAAAATACAACTTTCATGTTCCTAGCATTAGTTTCTTCTAATTCTATTAAAAACATAAAGGAAAAATTATTTGCCCTTGCCTCTATAACTACAAGACTTGCTTTAATTGTTTTGAATTTGAGGACATAAATAGAAAAATAAACTTTGTAGAATAGAAATCTTAACGGTAGATTGCTATGAAGGGGCATGCAAACCAATGTCATGTGCTCTTTTAACCACTGCGGAAATATTTTCAGTTTTCTAAATCAGTTTCCTTGGAAATACCTAGCAGCCACTTTAAATCTCACAAAAGAAAACCAGAACACAGTTTTTGCTGTTGTCCCTGGAAACTGCAGAGCTAATTTCCTATGCATTGCACATAAAATGTAACTCCTAGTTTCTTACAGTTTTATCTGATGAAGTGAAGCAAAGAAAAGAGCGTGTGTAAGTGTTAGCATTGCTTGTTTGCTGGCAAACACAAGATTTTTAGCAGTATGAATTATTTACAAGTGTTTGGTCGTGTGGCTGTGTATGCATGTGTGGCTATGTCTGCTTCCCACCTTTCTTTCCTGTCTACAGTAGAATATATGCTACAAAATAATTCATAATGCAGGCCAACGCTGGCATAGAAATGTAGCTATTTTACTTTTATACTTAGTGGTATAATACTAATTCAATGGTATTCTAGGGTTTTCTGTGGTGGGACTAATAGTGACTATTTTTGTAAAGAGAAAGATCACCGTGCCCTTTAGCAGCAGAGATGGGAATTGGTGAGAACCGGCAGCATTATTTCTCCTCTAACTAACAAGCTGCACATAACCAAGATAATGCTGTAGTTGGTGATTTAGTTTGTCTTCCTTTACCTGAAAAAGATAACAGTGATTTTACTTTACTCTCAGTGAAATATAATAAGTATCATCAAAGAACATTAAATAGTAATATACTATTGTTTCTATTGTTCAAATAAATAAAGTTAAGGACTTATGAATGAATGCATACAAATGATTGCGTAGGATGTAATTCATGTCAGTCTATGATTCCCTTTGTTTTCTAGAAGTTAATTTTTCTTATACACTGGGAGAAGGGATCAACCTTTATATCCAAATGCAATGTTTACTTTACTGCAAAATTTGCCTGGGAATGTTACTTCTGATACCCTTGTCCAAAATTCATCCCTGTACATCTCACTTTTGTGGGCCATGTCAGTCCATTTTACTATCACCATTAAAAATCTGTTGAAGAAATAAACAGACTGAAGTGGTACTAAAAAGGAATTTTTTTTCTAGGAAGCTACAGGAATAATTAGAATCTCAACTGCATAAGGTGTGTTTTAAGAGAATATATTTTGAAAGCAACCATA
Source organism: Ctenomys sociabilis (assembly GCA_004027165.1). Taxonomy (NCBI): domain Eukaryota; kingdom Metazoa; phylum Chordata; class Mammalia; order Rodentia; family Ctenomyidae; genus Ctenomys; species Ctenomys sociabilis. The sequence continues at coordinate 22,890 of PVKA01020792.1, forward strand.
GCAGGGGAAATTGAAAACTGAGAGGATATTTTAGTCAGCTAAAAACACCATAATAAAATGCCACAGACTGTGTAACTTTAGAAAAAGGTATTTGCTTCTTATAGACTGGGAGATTTGAAAGTTCATTCAAGGTATTGACAGATGTAGTTCTTTGGTTCTACAAGTCTGACTATTTTAGATTCCATATATTAAGTGAAATCATGAAGGACAGGCATTATTCCTACTGTGACTGACTAAATTCTGTTGACTACAATGTTGTCAAGGTTTATCCATGTCTTTTACATTGTAATAACAACACTTTGATACTAATTAAGGACTGATTAATATCCTATGGAATGTAAAAAGCAACTTTTAGCAATTCCTTTTGCACAAGAAATTTAGGTTGTTTCCATTGTGGTTGTAGTCCAGTGAATATGTCAGTGCCACTATCTCCTTACTATCTTGGTGTCAAATCTTTTGGACTACTTCCTAGAGGTAGAATTGCTAGATTACATACTGTTCTTTTTTTTTTTTTTTTTACGAATCTCTTTACTGTACAGTGGCTGCACAGTTTTGCATTCACACCAACACTGTATATGTGTCCTCTTATCTGCATCCACAGAAACATTCGTCTTAAAACAAAATAGCCATCCTGAGAGGTAAGAGGCTGGACCTCACTGTGATTTTGACTTTGATTTCCCAGATGATTAGTGAATATGGGCTTCTTTTGTAAAAAATAATTTTATTGAGAAATAAATAGCCATGAGATAGTTTCAAACCCAATAAGTAGGACAATTTCAATGATTTATACATTACATATTATTGTCTTCTCAGTGGTTATTCATGGTGAAAGATGCAGATATGATATGCTGTCCACAAACACTATTAGAACAAATCTTTCTATTCATTTATTGAGAGAAAGTAGTTGTATATCTATCTTTACTATTTTGAATATACAGGTACAAAATGGTCTTTCATTTGTATCCCCTTTTTTTGTTTAGTTTTGTCAGAGAAAAGTATCACATTGTTATTTAAATATTGTAGGTGTGTGAATTCAGCAAAATATTCCAATATAGTCCAATAGTCCATAATAGTAGTGTGTTTTCCCTAGGACTGGTAATGTCTGAAGTTGTCGACTTGAGCCTTTTATAGCTTGATGCTGAGCTTCTTTAACATGTCTTTTGGTGATTTATCTGGAATTAACTTGTTTGTATGGGGTCAGATTTTTCATAAAGGTGAAAAACATTTCTACTTATTGAACACAAAACAGATCTGAGAATCTATCTCTCATTAAGCTGCATGTTAAAAAGATTTATAAAGATGAATGATGTAAAAAATATAAATAAAAGATGAATGATGTGTTACTGATCACATCATTTCAAAAATATAGTAATTTAATAAATATGCTATTTTTTAACTTGACAATGAATTATATATTTATCTTTAAATAACAAATAGATATGTTGATAGATAACACTTACTTTAGCAAAACCTATGTAAAGTTCTCAAAACCTTTTTGAGAAGGTAAAGGAATCCTGTGGCCACAATGTGAAATATGAATTTTAGAAATTTTTTGCCATAAAATCTAATTAGAAGCATGTTAAGCAAGGGACAAATTCACCAGGATTGATTACTGAGACATGTCAACCTTCCAGGCATTTTTTATGCAGAATTCTCTTTGCCAACTCTGTACCTCCTTTAGCTCATTGCCTCTGCACATCAGCTGTGCCTTTAGACTCCTTTCTTCCACTCTTGGAAGAACAGGAGCAGCTTTCACTCTTGTATTTGCAGGAAAGTATGTGTTTCCCAATGTGCTGTCATTACCCTAAACTTCAATTTGATTGGAAATGCAAAGTTCCATGCTGTTCTTTCATCAGTCCTGTGATCGTGAGTATAATGTATACTGATGGAATCTTTTTTTTTTTTTTTTAACTCTCATTTCTACTCTGCAACCACAGGTAAATTTGTAGCCTTTAGAATTAAAAGAATGTCATGGTAAAACAAGATGCTAGAAAGGCAGCCAAGGACTCTGCTGTACTTGGTTAAGGAATTTGTACCAACTGAAATAAAAAAGGTAATATTTTAAGCAGAAATATCATACATTAATTTGCTGGAGTTTGTGGTCGGTTGTGATTTTTTTTTCCCCCCATTTTTCTTAGACTGCAACATGGGTCATGTGAAGGGGAACAATTGGGAAAGCCGCGAGGCCAGCTAAGAGGTTATTGCTGTAATTCACAAAAATGAAATGATATCTTGATTTAGGGATTAACCAGCTGACATTGAGAGGAAAATAGATTAACTGTGCTGGGAGGCTTTACTAAAAAATGTAGAAAGCTTGTGGATTTCAGGATAAACAAAAAGAGAAAAATAGACAGTTTTTAAGTGTAAGGTAGGCTCTGGATGGTGCTATGTCCAAAGTGAGTGTGAATACTAGCGCTATGGAGAGAAAGCTCAAGTATGTTTTTTTTGGCACACTATGACTCAGATTCTCCTTAAACATTTAGTAGTAATGAAATAAATATGTGGGTATGAGTTACTGTTTTATCATTTCATTAGTAAGTCTTACTAATATCATATGATTACCCTAACCTTGATAATTTAGTGACATAAACAGAAAAACTCTATTACATCTACTATTTCCTATATGCAGCCTTCTAACAGCATTATTCAGAATACTGACATATTTCCTGAAGCTGCCTGATCTACTTGTCCCTTTAAGGCCACTTGTTCACAGCAAGTATTCATTAAAGAAATCCGCAGGAGATATCTACTTTATATAACACATCTCTCATTAGTTTGCATAAGCATGTCAATGTCTTAATTTTGGAGCATAGTTAATTCATATTTTAACAATTTTCTAAAATTTATTTATTTATTTGGCATGGGGTCTTTCTCAGACTCATAGTGATCCTCCTGTCTCAGCCTCCCCATTGCCGGTATTACAGGTGTGCTTAACCACATGTGGTCTTGTTGGCCTGCACAGTGTGTGCTGGATCCCAGGCTAGCAAGGCATGAGGTACCAGGGATAGAATCTGCGTCCTTGCACCCGCAAGGCAGGCATTCAGACCTCCAAGCTAACTCCCCAGCCCTAGTTAATTAACATTTATTTCTGAAAAGATGTGTATTACCTAACAAATAAGTTAGAAAAAGAAATACACTAAGTATAATGAAAGTTACTATTTTCTTCACTATTTCATCATTATGCAAATGACCTTTGACTCGCAGTGGTTCAGTTTGGGATGTTTTGACCTTATGATAATGCAGTATCAAAACTAATTCGGTAGAAATCCTTCAGTTTAGAGTTTTTGTTTCTTCTCTTGCGCTAGTGTTGCCTGCCCTCGTGACGCTAGGCATCACTGGAGCCGGCTCTGGCTCCACTCGGAGTTGTGCCATCATCTCATGTTAACTAGGGAGCGCCTGTATTGTGTTTGCCCAGCGCTGGTCAGACGCCATGCCAGGCACTGAGCGGAAATTAGGAGATGACTGAGTCTTACAGTTTCAGGTGTTATAGTTATTTACAGCTTTAGAACGAAAAATCAAATTAGTGTTTGGGAGGTATGCAATGGTAGAACAAGATATATTTGAAATCCAGTAAAAGGATTTGTTCTGTCACTTGAATAAAACTTGAAGACCTTGTCATGAAGACTTTCATATATTGTTCCCTGTGGCAAAACAGTTCGTACTCACACCTGTCAAAATTTAATTATTTTTGCAAGAACCAAAACCTCTTTCACTAGGGAGTTATTCTGCTCTAATAAATAATATTTATATTTTCATATAATTTTAATATTTATAATTTATATATCACGCTACATTTACAGGTTATTTTCTTTCCATTCATTTACTATTATTTTAAAGTCATCATAAGGTAGATTTTCATGCTATAATGACAGCCATGTATTTATAGTTCTGAGTTGTACAGTGGGGTAGGATAGTGGGATGTAGCCCCCACATAATTCTGGCTCTGGGAAACCCTAGGTCATGTAGCTTTAATAGTATGGTAATAATCTGCAAACATGCTAGAGATCAGAAAATAGAAACAAACTTATAAAACTTGGGTGGATATAATTATGAAAAATCACACTGTACTCCATAAAGAAGTATAATTTTCATGGGTCATGTTAATGAAATCTGGAAGATATACACATAAACTTTAAAAGGGTTCTGAGTGAGTGGATCAGAACAAACAGACAGGCAAATGTCTATTCCAAACCTGTGATTTTAATAGTGCCTTCCTATACCTATGCAGTAACAAGTAAGCACTGGACATACTATTTAAAAGTATTTGTTGACACAAATTTTAAATTAATTAACATACATATTGTACATTATATTATGCATTAAGTTCTTCAAGCTATTACATTGTAGAACAAAATAGGAAAACTGGCTATTTACCTGTTTGGGTTTCTTTTTCTTGCTTATGTATGAGAAGCCCGGGGCTCCTGGATGAAAATAATTGCAAGAACTTCAACTTACCATTCCATATGATTTTCCTTTTAACATGAGTTTCTTAATATTGGTATTCTGTCTCTGTCAGCCAGGGTCTGCCCCAAGCCACGGACAAATTAAAATGTCAGGGTTTTCTTTTTTTAAGAAGATATTTCAATTACAGTTCCTTCTAGTTCTTCATAGGACGAAGATTAAACTTGTCATAAAATGGTTTAAATTTTTAATACGTGACACTCTGAATATTTGTATTTTATTTCTTCTGCCCAGGTGGCAGTGACTTAAGTTATGGTGAAATTCATGTTTAATTTAAAAATAAATCAACCACAACAATCATTTGTGAGTTAATACTCTTTTCTGCATTGCAAATATATTTTTATCAAAATATGATTAATTTATATCTCACAATATTTTAATAAAGCATATTCCAATAAACCTAAATAAATTATCTGGAGATTAATTTTCGAAAAGTGATTACTTAATTTTTTTTTAATCTAATGACACTGCCCATGCATGAATCTTGTTAATCACATCTGCTTCCTTAGGTGCAATCAAGAGAGTGATGAGAAGTTCTCAGCATAAGCTTGAGCTTGAATAATTTATGTAAAATTCACCAAAATCAGCTGATTATTAGATGAAACTTAATGTTTTTGAAGAATGAAAAGCAAAAATCATTTAAAGATTAATTCCCCACTAAACTTTCCATGTTTTACTGTATATACATAGTGCCCCAATTACATTTATTTATCTTTATTGTGAATTTCAACCATCAGGATGAAAAATCAGTAGGGTAAGCTTTTCATTGCCCACAGTGATGCATCATGGTTCTTTATATTATATCTAAGTATGATTATCATAGACTGTGTAAATATCATAGGAGGTCAAACAGGACTTGGCCCGTAAGGGTTTTGTTGCAGAAGATGAAAACACATTACAACTCTGACTGGAGGCACATATGTGGCTGGACCTCAAGACAAAGGCAAAATGAACCAAGCCTACATGCCTTCCCAAGGGGTGAGGACTACACTGAGTATTTTACTGCAGTTGCTATCATGTGGTCAAATAAAGTCTACATAGGGCCAGACATATCGTTCAGCTGCACAGAGCATGCCTGGCAAGTTCCAGGTCCTGACTCTGATTCCTGGTACCAAGAAAAGAAAAACAAATACAATAAAGTCTAGACATCAGCTGCCCAGGTCGGTGACCAAGACAGTCCAGTCCATCCCTTCCTTGGAATGTCCTCGTTCTTTCCATGCTCTCTTGCTGCATGAGCTGTTTCCCTCGTGGATCAATATTACATAAGTGGCTGTGCTTGCATTCATATTGGCTGAGCATAGTTTTGACCCAGGTTGTACCTATCTTGTGATTTTGGTCTGTAAAACCTTCTCTGTGGAGTGGGGCTGGCAGCAATGCACTTTCAGCCCTCATGCTGTCTCTCAGGAGCTCTCTCTCTCTCAATAAGCTTTTCATATATATATATATATATATATATATATATATATATATATATATATATATATATATATATATATTTTTTTTTTTTTTTTTAGAATGGAGGATTGAACTCAGGCCCTTGCACTTGTCAGGCAAGCGCGTATACTGGGCCATCTCCCCTGCCCCATGTTTCCTACTCTCACGTTCGCTGTTTATTAATATTCATTCTTTAATTATAAGGAGCATGAATTCAATGTATCTGACATTTAGCAAATTGGGAATTACATTTTTTCCCACACCATGATTGCCATCCCAATATATGTAAAACTATAAATAAGTAACTAATATCATAATGCATATAATATATATGATATGCACTTATGTACTGAAATTTCCTTGAAAATTCATATTAGACAGTTATTTTATTTTTTATTTATTTTAATGTGTTTAGTACAGGGTATAAAGGATCTTACTGCAAAGATTGGACTTGTAGTGATTCTTCTGTTTTCAGTTTCCCAAGAGCAGGGATTACAAGCGTACGCCAACATGCCCAGTCTCAATCTCTATCTCAGTGTGTTCCTGGGATGGTGTTGGCACCACACACCAGGGCATCCTGGCTTTTGTGCTCTGCTTAAGTAGGCACTTTAGTCTGCTGAGCAACCTGGCCCACCCTAAAATAGTTAAACAGTAAGCTAGTGAAAGATACAAAGGGAGTAATCTGAGGAATAATCTAAGTTTTTACACAGAAAACTGACTTGAGGCCATGTTTGTAAGAAAGACAACATGTAACCTTTTACCCATATACAGTACCACAAAAATGTAAGTTCTAGCATGATATGTAGGGCTACAGTAGGTAGCAAGGCCATTCTAGGTTTTTCAGCACCACAGCAGAGAAGTAGAAGTAAAAGAGTAGGGGGCTTTATTAACCCTGTGTTAGGATTTTTGGCAGTGGCAAAGAAGCAGAAATAAAGGGAAGAGAGGAGTCTTTATTAACTGAAGACTAGGCGAGGACTGAGGGCAGGAGATGGGAAGACCTTTGACCTGAGACAGGAAGGTTGAGACTTTAGGGACTTTTCCTAGTGGTGGAATTTGAGGGGCAGGTTCAGCAACACACAAGGAGTTGATTGGATGCTACCATCTGTGCTCAGGCAAGGTAAAAGGAAGTTGTATCTAGGGCTGGAGAAGGGAAGAAGGAGAAGGTGGTCACTGGGAAGGCAGGCTGCTATTCTATGGATTCAGCCTTGTTGTGTCAGGGCCCTGATAACTTAGCAGTCTGTACTCAGTCCAGAACCTATCACAGTCATGCTGATACAGGGAACTTCCAAATGACACAGGAAGAAAAACTGACCTCCCAACCTACAAGGTAGCTGCGATGACTTTCTGTTCCTTAAAACCTAAGAATGAATTTTAGAAACAGACGTCATGAGCAGAATATATTTATTGAGGGAAAGAAAGCTCCTGTCTGAGAGAAGGACAGGAGGGGGCCTGAGCGGGTAGTCCCCCAAGAAGCTATCTTTTCCAAGGACTTTTATAGAGGAAAACCATGTGGTAAGTTGGGACTAAGGTGGTAGAAAAGACATGGGAACTCTCTTATGTAGGCATGAGGTGGAACAAAAGTATGGTTAACCAATGAGATTACAAGCACCATTGTGGAGAAAAAATTGATTAAATCCAGTACCAAATGGGGAAGGAAGTCACGTAGTGAGCAGGCATGAATACAGGACAAGATCTCTTCCTCTTGGGGATTGGGTTAGACTTATTTGGCTTCTTTCAAGATGATTGATACCTATTTAGAATCTCAATCTCTGATGTCCATTCTTAGGGAAGTATGTAGCTACATTTCCTCTTTTGTCTTTGTTTTGAGGTCTGGCCCGTATGGGAGCGTCTGTCTCTGTCAAGTTGCACCACCTTGTCTCCTTGAAGGCCTGGCCCTGTCTATAATATTTCTATCTAATTCAGCTGCCTACAACAGTGCTGCCAGATTTTGCTAGCATTTTCCCAAGTCTTAGTCTTGGTGATGAATCTTTGTATTTCTGGTTATATTTCTTTACTGCCTTTCTGATTTTCTAAACATTTATTTCAGCCCTAATTAAAAACTACTCCTTTGATATAGGGGACAAAACTCCCCACCTGAAAGGTACCTTGGATGAGTTCATGTTCTCTAAAATGGAAAAATGAATTTTAGGAACAAATGGAGGTTAGAAGCAGAATATATTTGTTGTGGAAATGATAACTTCTATCTGAGAGTGGAATGGAAGAGGAACCCAAGCAGGTGGGCCCCAGGAAGCTATTTCTTCCAGGGACTCTTGTAGAGTAAAACCCTGTGATGAGGTGGGCCTAATGTGATAGAGAGCATGGGAACTAAGGTGAGCTTGAAGTAGGACAAAACTATGGTCAACCAATGAGATTATAAGTACCATTGCTCAAGTAAAAATTGATTAAATCCAGTACCAAGTGAGGAAGTAAGTCACATAGCAAGTGGGCATGAATATGGGTCAGAGTATCTTTCTGTTGGGAGTTGGGTTATTGGCTCCTTTGGACTCTTTCAAGGTGATTGATACCTATTTACAATATCATTCCCTGATGCCCATCATCAAATATGTGGTTGTATGTGGCTGCATTTGTTTACTTTTGTCTTGATGTGCAGCCCATAGTGGGGAGGGTCTGTCACTTACAAGTTGCAAAGTCTTCCATACTGTCTCCATATTGTCTCCTTGAGGTCTTGGCCCTGTTTGATTGCCTATAATATTTCTATCTAATTCAGTTGCCTACAACATTTTCACATAGTCTCTAACATAATTTGCCCTTAAGATAAATGAAAAACTGGAGAAAAATATCAGTGTGCCAGGCATTAACCAAACTGTAGTTTGAGGAATCAACACCATCATTCAGTGACTATATTTATCCAGGTATAAAATATGAAAAACAGATACTGTGATGATTAACTCATAATGTTTTGCATTTTTCAGTGAGATTTTATACTGTACAGCAATTTGATTTGGGGGGTTGGTACCAGGAATCAAACTCAGGACCTCATGCTTGCCAGGTGGACGCTGTACCACTGAGCTAACTTCCTGGTCTTTTAAAAGCAATTTGAAGAGAAAGAGAGAGAGATAAAGAGGAGGAAGAAAGGAGAGGAGAGGAGGAAGAGAAGAGAGGACAGGAGAGAAGAAGAAATTTTATTAGATTGAAGAAATTTAAAGTGATTCCTTTAGTAATTAGTGGTTACCTCTAAATAGAATTGATCTAGCTTTAAAGAATTTGGTTTATACATCTAGAGACAGGAGCACATAGGCAGAAAAAAGGACAAAGGCCTCACTGAGCTTTATTAAATTTTAATAGACAATTTTGTCCTCTGCAGCCAAACTACAAAGCTAAAGACAGCTGGACTCCAGCAGTTAGAAGCCCAAAGTCTGCTAGACTTGTGGAATTAGGAGGGCACAGGTGAATAGTTTGGGAAAGCCCAGGTAGTGCAAGTCACCAATGTTCTCCTTATTTAATTCTTAAATTTAAGTAACCTGTTTTTCATAACCCCACCATAATTTTATTCTCCACCCTCCAGCCTCCAGAAAGGACAGGGAGAGGTCTAAATAAAAAAAAAAAAAAAAAAAAAAAAAAAAAGATGAAACTAATTGAATTCCAGGAGCCAACATAGTATTGTAGGCAGCTAACTGAGATAGAAATGTTATAGACAGTACTAGGCCCTCAAAGGAGACAATATGGAGGACAAGATAACCTTGTAATTGTGGGGAAAGTTAGGCTCTCCCATGCACTCCAGAACTCAAGAGAGAAGAATAAACAAATACAGCCACATACTTCCCTAGGGATAGGCATCAGGGATTGATGTTCTGAAATGTTATCCATCACCTTGAAAGAGCCAGGAAGAGTTGTTCATCCAGCCCCCTACAGTATAAGCCCCTGTTCTATATTCTTGGCCATCCTTCCCCAGTTAGTACTGGATTAAATCAATTTTACTTCAGCAATTGTGCTTGCAATCTTATTGGTTGACCTTAGTCTTATCCCACCTCATTCCCACCTAGGTAGAGTTAAGATGTTTTCCACCTGGGGTCTACCTTGTCTCATGGTTTTGTTCCATAAAAATCCCCAGAAAAGACAGATTTCCAGGCAGCACACTGGGTCCCCTTCTGTGCCTCTCTCAACAGAAGCTTTCTTTCTCCTTATAAGTGTATTCTGTCCTTAATCTCCATTGTGTGTTCCTAAAATTAATTCTTCAGTTTTAGAGAACATGAACACATCCTGAGTATGTTTCAGATTGGGAGTTTCCTTTCCCCAATATCAAAAGGACAGAAGTGGTCTCATGGTTAGAAGAAATCCAAGATTAAGATTAAAAAAAGAGAAGAATCTAGATGAATTCCAGGAGCCCACACAGGAAGAAGAAACCTTGGAAGAGCTCACAGCCACAGCGCATGAGCAGCTTGCTTTTGAATTCTAACTGTTCCTTCACAGCACTTGCTGGCCTTCTCTTTCTCTTTCTTTTGCCACCTTGGGATACATCAATTTTTACTTTAAATATGGCCTTGTTAATCTTTATTGAGTCTTGAGTTTAGAAACCCAAGCCCTGCTTTCCTCAGAAAAGCATTGGTTTGCAGTTTACCCCCAGAAGTTACGCATCTAAATTACAGGATTTAGTATTTAGGCCTCAAATAATCCCTCATTTTAATGTAAGCTGTCTGTTGAACTGAAGGACATTGTTCCAGAGTTGAACTTGCAACATGACTCAGTGCTTAATCATTTCCATACAAATGTTAATTGATCAGGGAATTTTGCACCATTTCCTGTATGCATTGCTCAAGGTGGCTTTAAAGCATAAACTTACATTTTTATATTTCCCAACTTAAAATTTGCTGTAATAGTTGACAGTGTTAAACTTTACTGGACTCCTGTGATACTGGGGAGCAGTGATAACTAAAGAAATATGTGTACCTTATGTTCCACATCTGATTTTAAATAAGACTCAATAATGCTCTCCTTGTTTAACAAATGAATAACAAGTTGACTCACCCCTTTCAAATGCCATTCTCTGCATCATAAAAGATTAGTAGAACTTTTAAAATCCACTGACCAGTTTGGACAAAACATCTAACTCGATCAAAATTGAATTTAAGCTTTTGCCTTCTAAGCCTTTGGATTTTGATCCTAACCTGACTAAGCATCTATCCTTTTGTTTGGTTTGTTATTTTAATAATCTCCCTGTTTTGGCCAGGCTGATCTTAAACTCACTATGTAGCTCAGGCTGATCTAGAAATTGGGATCCTCTTGGATGGCACCCATATGCTGGGATCCCAGGCATCTCCCACCACGCGGCAAGGAGCACCTAGCCTCCTAGAATATATCTACTCTTAAAAATCTATTTACAACAGTGCTATTGATAGTTAAGTTATTTAGAAAGATCAGCCAGCCAGGGCTGGGCCCTCGAGAGGTCAGTGCAGAAGGTAGCTGTGGCTGGAGGAGCATTGTCTGAGGATCAAGTCTTCAGACAAAGAGGAAAGACTACATCTGCATACTTCCCCTAGGGATGAGCAGCAGTGATTGATATTTTAAGTAGATATCAACCATCCTGGGTGGAGAACCAAACTTTCCTACTCCACCCCTCCAGAGGAAAGTCCCTGTCCACTGCTGTGTGCTTGCTATTAATTGAGTTGCTTCCCAATTCAATCTCCACATAACAGTATTAACTGAGCAAATGTAGTTTTCATCAAATTGGTTGAACATAGTTTTATCCCACTTCACATTCACCTTCTAATCAATGCTACCTAAGGGACTGTACATGTAACCTTATTAGTTGATTACACTTTTGACCTCAGCTCATGATTTTGCTCTGTAACACTTCCTCCAGAAGCAGGAACCCAAGACTCCCACTGGGGGGCTCTTCTTTTTCTCAGACAGGCGCACTCTTTCAATAAAAATTTTCTATTTTGTATCTCCATTGTTCCTAGAATTCATTCTTCAGATTTAGGGAACACAAACTGAGCATATCAAGGTTGAGAGTGATATTTCCCTTGTGTCTCTTGGGGGGTCCTACCTACATCAGCTTTGTCAATAAGACCTCCCACAATTAAGCCTACCTTCACAAGCTATTTCTTCAAAAACATATTTACTCCGCCCTATGAAAGTTCTCTCTTCCTGGACTCGAGGATGATTTCAGATCTTACAATCTGATTCTTCTCTCCTCCGATAGATACTTTCTTCCTATTATAATAATCCCAGTTAAAACCTCTTCTGAGTTCAGATTTATCTTATTTGATGAATTTACCTGTCTACATCTAGTTTAACCTGAAAATTTAACTCGTTTTTCTCTGTATTTGTCTAACATTTTCACTATGTTTTTTTTTTCTCTCATGCTGCTTTATATTTAACCTAATTAATTATGTGCTCACTAAGGTAAACATTCTCTACTATATCATCAATTTTTTTAGGTGTAAAGAAATATTGAGGGGGCAGCAAGATAGCTCAACAGACTAAGTACCTGTTTGGCAAGAGCAGGGGCTATTGTTCAATCCCCGGTTCCACATGCCATGCCAGCCCACCCTTTCCACTCCCCTCCCCCCCAGATTGGCCACCTACTCTGGGCATGGTGGCACACATTTATAACCCAAAGAAATATCGATTTTTCTGTTCTTTGGCTCTTTATTTTATGACTTTATTTTGATTTGGAGACAAAACCCCCACATGAAAGACACCTGAGAGGAGTTAGCAGTCTCTAACTGAAGGATGAATTTTAGGAATGAGAGCAGAAACTTCCTTTCTTATGGGATTTTTAAAATTAATTTTATTGAGAAAGAAATAGCAATGAGACAGTTTCGAAACAGGTTAGTAGGACAGTTATAATAATTGATACATTGCATATTATTGTCTTCATAGTAGTTATCCATAGTACAAGATGCAGACATGATAACCTGTCCAAACACTATTAGTACAAATCTTTCTTCTTATTGAATTAAGAGAAAGCAGCTGCATATCTATGCTAACTATTTTGTATATACAGCTACAAAATAGGGATTTTTATAGTGCAAAAACAAGGGAACACAAAGGTGGTCACATCAAGCAATAAAATTATAACCACAATTGCTCAGGTAAAATTGATTATATTGGGATCAAATGGGGGAGCTAGTCATGTAGGAAAAGGACATGAATATGTTCTGGGGATTTTCCTGTAGGGAGTTGTGTATGTGACTCTGGCTTTCTCCAGATTATTGATATGCATTAGAATATCAAGCCCTGACGTTCATCCCTAGGTGGTACGTGGATGTGTTTGTTTTGTCTTTTGTCTTGAAGTCCAGCCCACGTGGGAGTGTCTTTCTATCCCACACTTGCAAGGCATCTTGTCTTCCACACTGGCTCCTTGAGGGGCTGGCCCTGTGTGACTCCCTCTAATATTTTTAACTCAGCTGCCTACAATAATTTTCTTTTTTATTTTTGTAATCTTCTTGTATAAAAACCAAAATTATTATTGTTATTATTATTATTATTATTATTATTATTGTTTTTGGTGGAACTAGGAGTTGAACTCAGGCCCTTGCACTTGCCAGGGAAGCATTTATTCCACTGAGTCATCTCCCCGGTCCCTAAAATTATTATAAAATGCTTTCTTCATCTTCATTCTTGCTTTTACATCTTTATTTACATTAAATATTGGTATTGAAGTTGATTAATAATCCTGTTTCCTTGTATGTTCTTATTCTATTACATTTATTTGTTTTACCTTCTATAACAATTTCGACTTATAAATGCAGAATAAATATGGAATTAGGAAAACTAATTTCCACCATCAAACTCACAATGGATTAAAGCAACTATCATCAGGGGATAGATGCCCCAAAGAACTGACAATAATGTCATGAGCACTAGGGTACTGTAGTGTCCCAGTGTCGCTCCCCATACAAAGTATTTACTTTCTGCAAGGGGAGCACTGTAATTTTACTGTTAAAAAGGACATCAGCCTATCCTACCTTCAATATTCAATGTGAGTTTCACCAAAGGTTACATACACTAGCATAGCATGTTTTTTTTTCCCCCAATGTCTGTAGAAATCACTTCATCAAGGTGGCATTTTTGCCAACACTGAAAAAAAAAATAGCTACCACAATGAAATCAGGCCAACCTAAATGATAGAGGACTGCAGAACACTGATATTATTCATTGAGATGTGACAACGAAAGCCAATGTAATTAAGCACACAAAAGATCCTGAATTACTTTCTGTTTCAGGGACAAAGATGTAAAACAAATTATTATAAGGAATGTATACTTATTCTGAATTTGGACTTTGGATTGTTGTAATCAATAGCAGGATCTGTGAATATCGCCCAGAAGCACAGTGCCTGCCTGGCAAGTGTAACATCTTGAGTTCTGTGTAGCATTCATTTTTGTCATTTTAATTTCTTACTAACATTTTCATAAACAAAAGTGTCTTGAGTTTGATTATACTTGAGCTTAAGATCTTTTAGCATTCTCCACTGCTTGCCAAAATTACAGCTCACATCCTTATAAGTGTCATGTAGAAATACAATAACAAATCTTTGATACTGGAAATACTTCTGTATCTGTAATACTAAATTTTTCAGTTATCTTTATTTTATGCATACAATTTCAATATTGGTAGGCATTTCTTTAAATTATTACTTGAATAAATATAGTTTCAAAATCAGACATATTAATTCCACCCCTTTAAAATATGTTAAAACAGTATTTAATAATAATGAAATAATCCATATTTTTAAGTGCAGTTAGCATGCTTATGTACTGATATTTCAAAATAAAGAGGCAAATTCATGAACACATACATTCATAATCAATCTTCCTGAAGGTGATCTTTAAACTATTTGCATAAGAGAAAATAATGTTTCTTGTCTGTGTCTATAAAGGTTATAAATTTCTCTTAAAAACTAAACACTAAATTGTTATATTATTCTTAGTTGTATTTTTTTGCAGAACCGAGGATTGAACTCAGACTCTTGCACTTGTCAGGCAAGTGCTTATTCAACTGCAGCTATCTCCCCAGCCCCTGAAGACTAAATTATTCAGGAATGTGTAGTGACTTTGTTTTAAACAGATCTATATTGAAGTCTTTTCTCTAGAAATCTTCCACCTTCAGCCTCATTAGTATCAGTAACTTAGTGAGATATAAAGTATTCACATATATTGTTGTGGGCATTACTTTTCTCCTGTTGCTGGGACAAAATACCTGATGCCCAAAATAAGGAAGGAAAGGTTTATTTATTTAACACATAGTTTGTGGAGTTTCAGTTCATAACCATCTGGCTCCAAGGTGGAGGGACACATGGCAGAGGGCAGCAGTTTGTGGTGGAAAACACCAAACGCAGCAAGAGTAATACTGGATGGACCACAGGGGGCAGAGAGCACAGTCCCCGGACTGCCTCCGGGCTGTCCACTTCAGGCCAAGTGCAGCACTCACACCCATAATCCCAGCACTGGATCCTGAATCAGTCACAAACTCTAGAAGCCTGCCCCATGACTGCAGGAGGCTTTTAGGGGACATGTAGATACAAAGCATACCAATTCTCTACTCATTAATAGAGAAAAGAAAGAAAAGGGTTCAGATGAAGCAAAACAATGTAAAACAGTCTAATGTTCAAATTCTTTCTTGTTGTCTGTTGTGGGCAATGTTCCTCTGAACTTTTTGTTTCTCCTTTGCTTTTAGTAACACATTTCTATATTATAATTAGGACTAGGTGTTTTTTTCCTTGAGATATTTTTTCTAGAATTTCTAGGATTATACAAGTAGAAGTGGTCATTGTTTTCTGACGAAGGGTCTTATGCTTTTTATTTTTCTTTTAATGTACATGTTTCCTGATTCCCTGTATGGGGCAAGAGCCCTGTAGAATAAATTTGTCTCTTGTTCATATATAATACTGATGGTTTACTTATTGAGAGGCTGTGTGCTGGCCTACCTTGATTTGTAGGCTTTTATAAGCCCGTACCAGTGCTGTGACAAGAATCACCTTCTCTAATCTTCTATCTCCTCATAGACCAAATGAGTATAAAAATAATTATCCCATAAAGCCAGTAGAATAGAGGATCATTCAAGGATGACAGAGAAGGATGAGATTAGAGTAGGTGAACTGTAAGTCTTGTGGAGAAATGGGATCTATGTTACAGCCCAGAATGGCTATAATGTTAACAAGATTATTTGGAGCCTATTATATGTTAAAAGTAAACTGGTGTGATAAGAATGACTGACAGCAGTCATACGCTATTTGTGTTCCAATCACTTAACATTAATCCAGAGGACAGATAATTATGATGGGTCCACATGTCTTTGTCAGGCAGTTATGCAGAGATTCAGTGACAGATGCCCCAAATCGCTTAAGGAAGATAGAAAAATAAAATAAGGGAAGAAACATAGAAGTTTTCTGAAAAAGGAAAGGCAGGATAGTTCACTCTGAAACTGGATGATTAGATAAATTAATAAATGAAATATGGTGGCCACTGTTGAGATCTGTGATAAAATAAGCTACAGTTGTCACAGGCTATAAAATAAAAAAACTAGGAAAAACTAATGACATGAAAATATGGAAGGTGGCAAATTTTTGTTAAGATTTATAGCTCTTAGTGATTTTCAAAAATATTGGTGTCAAACATTCAAAGTAAAACTCAATTTCTATATTGACAATTTTAAATAAATGCCATCTTTTATCTTTTTTCTCTACCCTCATTCTCTTATCGTTGCAGATTATACCATTTATATTTTATACATTTACCATCTGCTTAGCGACTTCATTTTCAATTGGTTTGACTTCTCTGCATTAGTGCAGATTGAAATTTCAAGTTTCATAATGAAATTGTACAGTGAGGCCAACATATAACTTCAGTATATATAATCTTATGTGTGTTTCTCTCTCTGTCCATGTATATAGTGTTTTACATATATACTGTTTATATATATATATATATATATATATATATATATATATATATATATATA